>NQFO01004371.1:0-13134 GCA_003991265.1 Pseudoperonospora humuli | reverse complement strand
ATGGTCGGGACGTGTAAAATCGTTAAATGACGTCCTCTCCTGCAGTTCACTTTGCTGTGCTGACGACCTTAGTGGAAGGATCCCAACTCATTTGGCACATGTAGCAATGTGGTAGTCAGAGCTGAATATTTTTTGCAGAATTTGATTGGCTGAACTTGCTGTTTGTCATTATAACTGCATCATATTTGATCCAAACAGACGGATTTGTTGCTCTTTCCGTGCTCTTCGTCCACATGACTGCTTCCCAGCATATGATCTAATGGATACTACCGCCCGTGACTACAATGCATAGTTGTGCGAGCCAGGCGCTTAGGTTTGCCGTGTCATTTCAATACGATAAGAATGGAATTTTTCATTTTCCCTCTGACAATGCGAGTACAAGACAAATTAACAGCAGTTTGAAAAATGCCACTAGCAGCACTTGGACCCAAAATCCGAAGCAAAGATCCCATTTTCTCGTATCAAAGCGGAAATTGCGATTCAGTGATAGAATGGAACTCTATCGCAGTGATGAGATGAAGACTGAGGCAACGAGCTCTTACTCTACCAGTATTTGCAGGACTTGTAGCGTTCTACAGCTCTTAAGCGATTCGATATGCCACGAGATTTGACTTTCTTCATATTCCAACGAAGGACCTCTTTTCAATTCGCAAGTCGCTCGATCTGAATGGACATTTCCTGAAAAATGCAAAATACCAGGACGCGCACTTGTCGACTAGCAGCAGAACTCGCATCCTTGCCATGGTGGCATTCAATCATAAGCACAATATGATCACATTCCAAACTGCTCCATCTTTGACTTGCATGAATTCGTCGCAAGCCTCACACAGGCATTAAATCTTCAAAAACGCGTGTGCAATCAACTCTCGTCGCTTCATCAGTCAAAGCGTCCACGATTCGACAACTACATTACACAAATCCGAAAAAGCGTCATTCTGCCAGTGAATCAAGTGAATGAGCTAGAGACGACCACTTGTTTTGTCCACACCTTGGGCAGCTCCATCAATGAACTAATCCAAAACCCGCTGCTATTTACACCTTATCAAGAAGAGCCATGACAGTCACCAGTCTTATTTTTGGCTCTCTGCCGTCAGCATGAAGCTCCATAGCTACTACAACAGACCAAATCTTCCTTTCGATGGAAGAGATAGGTGGACCTAAGGTCCTTCAATGGTGCATGCACGACACCAAGTATTTCACAAATCGGATTGGCTGAAAAGCACGTTATTTCCACGGTATAAGGATGGCAGCAGAGCAGTGCGCGGCGGCGAGCGTGCGCGCCTCCATGGACTTTAATGGACCGCTAAATGCGCTATCCACGTCCCCAAACAATCGCTTGATCGCTGTGGGCGGCAGAGATGGTTCTGCTTTGTTTACCTGACTGTCAAGCTGCCTATCATTGTCATGATTACTCAGTGTCGTTTTGATAGTTCTCAAGGTGGTGGCACTGGAAACCGCAGGCTTCACGGAGAAGCGCAATCTGCGCGTAGTTGGCAAGCCCAGCCTCAATTTCAGCACAAATGACATTCGATGGCACCCACGTACGTCTGTCCTGGGCAAAGAGAGAGGGGGCGTTTGAGAGAGTTGAACGACATTTGTGACTAGATTCCGACTATTTATTGGCCACGGCGGCGACGAACGGTGCGGTGGTGATCTGGAACTTGGAACGAGATGGCTACAAGCACGTCCAAGGTAGGATATGGAGAGAGAGCGAAAGAGAGAGAGAGTGTGATCTGAGGAGCTCATGGGTATCTTGGTATGAATATGTTTTTTTTCTAATGCGTAGAGCGTGTGCTCAATGGACATCGGCGCGCGGTGAATCGCATCTGCTGGCACACGACGGATTGGAACGTGCTCATCAGCGGTTCTCAAGACGGAACAGTGAAGCTATGGGTACAATAAATCTGCTCTGAGGAGAGAGAGAGAGATCTTGCAAAATTGAAATGGTGTATTGTTCCTTTGTGCAGGACAAACGAGGAGGTAAAGTGGTCTCAACGTACCAACCAAAGTCCGAAAGTGTCCGCGACGTGCGTGTGAGTCCATTTCATCCAAACAAATTCGCTGCTGCCTTCGAAAATGGCATTGTACAAGTCTGGGATATGCGGAAGAATGGCCAACCCGAAGTCAAGTTTACAGCTCATAAGGGCTTGGTACTGAGTATTGACTGGCACCCAACGGACGCTAATGTGCTGGCTTCTGGTGGACGTGACCGCTATGTGAAAATCTGGGAGCTCGGCGATGTTCGGCAGCCGAAACAAACGATTCAAACGATTGCAAGTGTTGGTCGTGTGGCTTGGCGACCCACTTGTGTGACGCATATTGCGACCAGTGCATCGCTCATGGACAATAGCATTCACCTTTGGGACACAAAGAGGCCATTCATTCCCGTTGCGTCCATGAAAGGCCACTCGGATATTGCGTCGGGGATCTCATGGATGGACACACCTGTGTCACCAAACTTTGGTCAGCCTGAAATTCCAGGAGATTGGGAAGGCCATGACTACTGGCAGCATATGCTAGCTTGCTCCAAGGATGGCACACTCAAGCTTCATTCTCTTGCAGACTCGTTCAAACCACATCGGTCACTTCCAACAACGGCATTAGCGCTCAATTCAAAAGGCCAAGTTGCCTTCTCCCATGACTACATCGGTACGTAATTGCAATCTCTGCTACTTCCTTGATCGATGACTTGCATGTTTATCGATTGCTACGGTGTGTATTGCTTCCATACAGACCGATCCTGTGCGTCCCTGAAGATCCACCGCCACTTTAGCTTAAAGAGCTCCCTCTTTACGGTCGCAGAGGTATCATCCTTGTCTCCACCACTCAGTTCTTCTATACATGACCGAAAATCAGGCAGCGGGCCCATAGCCATGTCACTAAGTCCATATCATAGTAGCTCTGATGGTCCAGAAGATGCTGGTGCAGTTACAACGCTGGAGCCACCATCGGCACGAACGACAGCCTGGTCGTTCGGAACAGGGTCACAGCAGCCACCTCTACCACCCAAAGGTTTAACCAGATCCAGTGGCAGCAGCGCGAATATAGGGAGCTTGTCAAATGGAGGATCAACAGCAGGTGCCGGCTTCAAGTCGGTTGGAGGAAGTAGCAGCCTTAATGCCGCACCGGGAGTGGGTCTTGCAGGAATTGCAAGAGGTGCAGGCTCTGCCTCCTCTTCCCAGCCGAATCTGCTTAATCTCCAAGGGGCCAATACCAGTGGAAATGGAGCTGCGCTTCCTGAGGGCAATTTCGTGTCAGTTTCACACGCATCCGCGTCGCTGGCATCGGCGTCACCAAGAACCCCAAAGATGTCGGGCCCCAACATACCTCAAGCGTTAGTTGCACTTGTGACGATGCAAAATCTTACCAAGGCTAGTCAACTCGAGAACATTTTTCTTGGTGACGAAACCGAGTACGTACAAGCGGGAAAACAAGCGGAAGCCATGCGCGCGCAGTTTGAGCAAGGTCAGTACTTGAAAGAGTCGTTTGGGTTTGATGAACATGCCTTTCGGTTCCTTGCCAAGCATTACTTGCTCTTCCCAGAAGGAGCTAGCGCTGGCCCTGTACATGTCAATAGTTCGGGCACGAGTGGCAGTGGTAATCAAGCAGCGGTGAAGACTGGAGTCAGCTTTGCCGATATGTGCGCGCATAATGCCTTAGCTGCATTCGTCACTGGAAATGCTCATTTGTGTCAAATGTGGCGGATCCTCGAGGTTTTGTACACGAACGAGGAAGCTGACACCGACAAGAAGGCGAGATGCAGTGGCACAATGGCCACTGGTGAGCATTATTCGGATGACTTTAGCCCCCGAGATCAAGTAGGAATGCCTATGGATGCAGAGCTCGACGAGCACAACCACGAAATGTCGCCTACTGACAGCAATCACGACGGCCGAATGGATGAGTTTGCGCGGGGAGAAGGACGACCTGCTAGTGACTTTGACAATGACGACTTTGGTCACCGAAACTCGAATCAAAACGATGCAAGCGAGACAACCATGCTCCTCGAACAACTTGATCACGTGAACCCCCAAGCTATGGTAGGCTTTGACCCATATCCGTATCATCCGAGGGGCAAACTTGCAACCGAAAGTGGACGTGAGGGAGGTGATCGTAGCAATGCGTCTGGGATGGCAAACATGCGTGGCAACTCATCCATGATTAGGAATGGGAGTGCCGTCATGGGCGATCTGGGCCACTTACGCGATGACGTATTGAAGGAGCTGCTGGAGTATTACACGGAAATTGGGGACCTGCAGACATGCGTCACTATAGCTGTTGTCGTGAGCAAAGTGACAAACGTCGAAAAGGTCATGGGGAAGGCGTGGCTGCAGCACATTTACATGCACTACATCGATCTCCTTCATCAATTGCAAATCTACACGACTGCGAATGAACTGGTTGCAAATTGCTCGGATCGGTCAATTCAGCAAATGAACATGGTACGTCAATGGTGTGCTCTGCCTCAAACAGCTCATTTACTTACCGATGGATGTCTTGTTGTCGGTAGAAATCGACCAGTGTTTACTTCAATTGCGCCAGATGCTCCAAACCTCTCGAGGCAGCGGGTCCTAGTGAACTGGGTGTCCCAGTGTCGTCATGTGCAAGCTGCAACAACGCTGCTACACTATGCTCCATTTGGTAGGTGCTTGGTCTAAATCCTGGTGGATATGGCTTCGATTGCCTCACGAACTTGCCTCGTTGTTATCGATGCAGTCAGTTGCCAGTCCGAGGTCTCTATGTCTGGTGCCCCGTGTGTGCGCATGGTGGTCACTTGGACCATCTAACCGAATGGTTTGCTCTCGAGACAGTGTGTCCAACTGGATGTTCTCATCGCTGCTCGTTGACTCTCGTTCACACTGAGGGAAGTAAGGATCTCTGAAATTGCGTCAAATGGCCGTTGTCAAAGACGTTGACGATACAGGAACCATACGCCGGTCGTGACAGAAATGATCGCTGTTGTGGAAATGAGCGCATAGACTTTGTCGTCAAGCCAAGCCGTCGCTATATCAAACATGCCCGTCAAATCTGTTGGGGATATTGTCGTAGCTGCATTCACCGCCAATGAACTCGTCCGACCTCGAAACACGTCCAAGGGGGTATTCATCAACCACCTTCGAAGAGCTAGTCTAGCCAAGGCAACTCGGATCGTTAACTGAATTTCTGCTGCCTCAGTGGAAAGCTCCAGTACGCGGTTATAGTATCGTCCTGCTCGTTCAAGATTTGCTTGAACACCATCACCAAATTCATACATGTAGCCCGCATTGTAAGCTCCCACGCTGATACCACTAGCACTTGCGCGAGTGTACCAGCGTAAAGCTACTTCTGGGTCCTTGGGTAGACCAGCAAGTCCATAATAGTGATAATCACCAATTCGCACGAGTGCTTCTTTGTCTCCATTTTCATCATTCGTCAGTAGCAAATACTTGAGCGCCTTGCGCTCACTTGCCACATTCTCCGCTTGCAGCAATCGCTGGTCGTATAAGAAGGCGAGATTGCTGGTCGCCACGGAATAACCAAGCTCGCGAGCTTCATGGTAAAGCACAGCTGCACGTTCGAATTCGCCGTCAGTGAATCGATCAAAACCCTTTCGTAATATGCGTCCCCATTGACCACCTTCTGCTACTGCCTTCAGATACGTCATCGCTCTCTGACTATCACGAGGTACACCTGGAACGCCCTTCATCAAACTCTTTCCCATCTCAAAACTGGCATCGAAATGTCCAAATTTCCTCACAGCCACGTCGTAGAATTCCATGGCACGACTGACGTTTGCCTCCGTTCCAAGGCCCAAGGCATGACAATAGCCTGCGTTGAAGATACTGTCTCCGTCTTCCTCATTTCTTGCGGCACGATTGAAATACTCAAGCGCAAGCGTTTTGTTCTCCGGTGATCCACCGATACCGTGAAAGTGGATAAAGCCCAAACCGTTTAACGCTCGCGTGTGATTCTTCTCGGCAGCTCTTTCGTACCACTTGATGGAAGTAGCATTGTCCTGAGCTGTGCCTTCTCCCTTCAAGAGCATGCCTGCTACGGCTGATTGCGAACTTACATCGCCAGCATGAGCAGCACGATTAAAATACTTGTATGCCTGGGTATGATCACGCGGAACTCCATGAGCTCCCCAGTAGTAGAGGTCCCCCATGGCTGCCATTGCTCTTATATCGCCTTTATCTGCTTGCATCTTCTGGTACTGGATCCGCTCGTCATCATCTCCTCGCTCGCCAACCGTGATATCTCGCTCTATGGAGTCATACAGCCGTATCATTTCGTGTAGAGGTTGCTTGCCAAGCTGGTGGAACTCGTTAGCTGCGTGTACAGCTGCATGGTAGTAATGGTACAGAGCAATCTCGAGCGCAGTCTCTTGTGAGCCAATCTGGCGATGAAATCTATGCCCAAGCATTGCGAAGGCGTCCATTTCACCGCTGACCGCAGCAAAGTAAACAAACCCCGTCGTGAATGAACCGAGATGGTCATCACTTCGAAGCTCCTCGCTACTGCTCATTTCCAGTAAAAGTGCCAGAAGCTTTCCAGTACTATGGTTTCCACCAAAAGACTTGATCAGATAATGTCTCGCAAGAGTCAAATTTTGCATCACGGGAATTGGCGCTGGACAGTGATCTTGGGCTGCATATGCTCCATACAAGAACGATTCGCCAACATCGCCACACGCAGCTAAGTGATCCAGATCTGCAGCTTCAAGCAGAAGATCCCAAGCATCCAGTTTGCAAGAGTCACGTGCAGTGATAGCTTTTTCATACATTGCCGCTCGAAAGTCTTGCAAAGTATTGAAGGTCTCACGACTATTGCTCCTTTCATCAGCGACGTCTTTGAGCTGCTCAACGCCCTCATTTGCTTTGGATTTGAAACACTGCGATAAAAAGGAGATCTGCGTCGCTGGTGCTTTTGCTGCTGCTACAGCCGCCGTATCAAACCAACTGTCGTCGCTCGTGGAGTCGGCGTAGTTTTGGTGGTCACGTCTCTCCGACAGGTAAAGTTGGCGGTGCTCCGCAGCAGAAATGGGAACTGGAAATGTCTTCAAGCTACTCGTAAAGCCCTGCATTCCATCTGTCCACGGTCCTTTTCCAATGTTTAATGGTCCAGCATTCAGGAGGACTGGTTCATCATGGTGAACCTCTGTATCAAGCAATCCGTTGACATAAAACGCAAACGAATACGACCACTTTTCAGTCTCCTGATGGTTGTGTGAACATCCAGTACGTATCTGAGCCACTCCAGTTCTTTCAATTCCCAAGCAGTTGGTGAAGGTGAAACCTACGTGGGTCCACTGATTCAGAGGAAGCTCTCGACTGCTATCGAGGCCAACGTCTGAGCTCGAGTTGGTACTAACTCTCAGCACGAGCCGACGCTCGTCTGGTTTCCACCATGCTGAAGGTGTTCGTTGCTGGTGCTCACCGTCTCCGTTGTAAAACAGTGTTCGAAAACGACCCGTAGAGTCCTCGGTCAAGAACACCCAAAAGCTCAAGCTCCAGGAGCCTGGCATTTCCATTTGGATTAACTCGTGTGGCAACACCAAGCCTTCCTTTCCACTGTGCGTCAAGACCCCATCAAGCGTAAAACTTGGAGATGCAGCGCTTACCATGTCATTGACGTCTGTTGATGGAGCTCGCGAAGGATTCATAACGACATATGCTTCATCACAGGACTGGACTATGAAATCAGACGACCAAACTGCCATGTCACGATGAATCGCAAGCCGTATCGAATACGCTCCTGGTGGCTCAATGCGCAGTCTTTGCGCGCCTTCAAAGAGTGACCGTTTGTCCCCTCTACGAGCACTTTGATTGCTCTTTGCAGTCTTTACAGTGGTCTGTAGCAGCCCCTGCATCAACTCTTCCACCGGCTTCACAGCATCTTCGTCGATCTCCACAATTCGGATCACCAGCACACGTCCATTATCCGACCACATGCCATCCAACTTGTCTCCAATGTACTCTGAAAAGTGCACAAAGTGATCGATCTCTTGCTTCGACCTTGCTCCAGGTTGATTTGTCGCTTGACTGAACTCCAGCACAATGGAATGATCCTTCTGCAACGACACGCTATCGTCTCCTTCGACGTGGATATCAGGCAGTCGAATGTTTACAAGTGCAGGGGTGCAAAAGTTCGAGTCAAACGCGCATTTCAGCCCCTTTTCGTCTCCTTGCTCCGTCTCTTCCTCGTCTGCCTCCTGATCAACCTCTTCGTTGCTCGATAGTACTGTGCTTAGCGGTCCAGAGGCCACGACGGCGTCGTTTTTCCACCCTTCCACTCGCTTTGCAATTAATTGCCATTTGAAGTGATCTTGCTCTTGATTTTTGTATTCAATCTGGCGTAAGACTGAAATTTTCACTTTGAAAGTGAAAACGTCCAGTGCGCATACGGAAGGCGGATTGGCAGCGTCCCAGGCTGTGTACTCATTCAACTGACCGCCAGCAAGCCATTGCACTTCTACATCTGGTCGCAAAGCTTGGCACATGACCATAAAGACCGCTATGAAGCTCCATACGAGGTTTAATTTGCTCATGATGCGGCAAAATCTTAGAATGCGGAATGACGACCTGCTTCAATATCCTGGGTGGATACTTGTCCATCTCCACGTTTTTCTCTATCTAGGTTCCATGCGCCGAGTCCTAGCGTGATTGGTGGATGGCTCTGCGTGGCGAACCCAAAGGGGGCTGATGGCTCATACATGGGCATCCCCTCCTCGATTTGCACTGCCAGACGCATACCAAGCACACAAACATCCACGGCTCAAGCATTCGACGATGAAGCTTCAAATCTCAATTGAGCGCAAGCCGCAGAGATAGACAGAAGTCTGTTGGCACCATTTTAGAAAGCGCTTTCGAACAGGGCAAAAGCTACTCCAGCGTCGCGTGTCGCCTGATCTGAACACGATCTGTCGTGACCATTTCTTCAACACGAGATTCAACGCAGCACTCATGTGCTGAAACAGATTCAGATAGAGGCCTGGCATCTGGTCCGTCTCAGCACACTTCGATGCTTGGAGAGCAGTCTTCCTCTACCTGACTACACCGACAAGACCTTCTTTGGCCACTGTTGATCGAGCGTGATGTCAACTCCTCAAATGCATCTGATTGTGCTAAAGAATCCTGACTTGTGATTAAGCATTCGTGTGCATCCAGCACAAAGAGCTCAACACGGACTCGTGGAAGTCTGTAATCTCACATGGCGTGCAGTGGATTCCGTTGCCGAAGCGTATTCAAGAAAGTGGTTTGGCATTCTGCATTCGACTCCTGTAGAAGTCTCAGAGCGCAATAGAGAAGACATTGTATTACGCACTTCAACGTGAGAATGCGGCTTTGAGATTGGATAAAAATGAGACGGTTGTGGTCGAATAGATTTGTTGTTTCGAAATATGGCGCTAGAAACGAAGGTGCAGCTATGGAGCCGCAAGACAAAGTCAGCTCACGAGGTAGGTCTATAAAGACTCTGATAGTAATGAGTAGGTAAGATGCAGCGTCTTGTGAATGTTCTCACTGTCCTTTGTCTTGTTTGCAGGTTGAACGAGGTGAGAAAAGAACGAAAAAGAAAATACGTCGACGAGTAGCGAATGGATGTGCAGGTGACAGCGATGGAGAGGGCAAAGACGCGTGTGCTGATTTGTTTGAGGCTGCGCAGTATCAGCTAAAGGAGGAAATGAAGGCCGCTGGAATGGAAGGGATTTTGCCCATGAGTTTTGGCAGTAGACCAAAAAGTAAGACGTCGAGAAACTGCAAACGATCATTGGGGGAAATTACAGAGCAGGAAGGGGTCGATGAGGCGGTTGATGAAGGGAACAATAGTTGTGATGGCAGAAAGGTCGAAGAAGGAGAAGATGGAGAGGATAATCCAGCTGTTGATGACGACAAGCAGCAACTTAGCGGCGAAGAGAGCGTAAAAACAGAAACGACAGTTGTTGATAAGGTGCGCGTGGTCTATGGTTCGGATGGAGAAATTGCAAAGCGAGTTGTCGAAAAGGTTGAGATGGTTGTACAAGTGAAGCCAGAGGAGCAGAGCACTCACGAACGCGCATCCAAAAGCCCAGGTAGAGGCAAGAAGCGATACAAGTATCCCGGTAGGCGTCAAGTAGATCGTTTCGAAATGGGCGCTAATGAGCTGATTGATGAGCTTGTCTTGTGGCTGTGTGTGTAGCTTCAAAAGATATGAAAAAGTATTACATGCAGAGGCATCTTCTTTTCAAGAAGTTTGACGAGGGAATCCAGCTTGACAATGAAAGCTGGTATTCGGTGCGTACTTGTACTTGCTGCAACTACTGAGCCGTACACTAGTTGCTAACCCGTGAGATGTAGGTCACCCCTCAAGCAATTGCTGAACATATTGCAATGCGTCTTAGCTGCGATGTGGTGGTCGATCCATTCGCTGGCTGCGGTGGAAACGTCATTCAGCTAGCAAGGACTTGCAAGCAGGTAATTGCAATCGACATTGACCCAGAAAAGATTCGCATGGCCAAGCACAATGCTGCCATCTACGGTGTTGCAGATAAGATTGAGTGGGTTGTGGGTAACTCGATCGACATTTTGCCCAAGCTCCGGGCTGACGCAGTGTTCTTGTCGCCTCCCTGGGGCGGGATATCCTATGACCGAAAACGTTTCCGATTGGAAAACATGCTAGTGAAAGGCGTGTCTGGGTTGGATATATATGCCATGGCTCGCAAAGTGTCGAAGAATATCGTGTACTATCTCCCCAAGAGTACACTTAAGAGTGACCTTGAGGCGCTAGCACCTGGTGAGCCCGTGGAGTGCGAATACATTTTCTTGAACGAGCAGCTAAAAGTGGTAGCGGCCTATTACGGCGAGTTGGCAACGCCGGAAAAACAAGGCGACGAGAAGTCTTTGCTGGATGAGGATAAAGCTGACACGTGACTAAGAGTTTATACAATCAAAATGTTGCCATGATACGGGGTAGTTCGTGCAAACTCCACAGCCTTTAGTTGGGGTCTTTTGGGAGCTCCAGTAGTCCGTACTCCTTCTTGTACATCTCAGCCAAAGTGTTATAAGCCAGCATGTCGCCCGCTCGAATCATGTTTCCTGCATTAACAGCAACGCACCAGCTAAGTCAATACAGATTGCGTATCAGTGCAATCTTTGTGCACTCACCAGCGTCGCAATTGAGAGGCGAGTCCGCCGCAGGGTCCGACAAAAGCGAAATCACAGCCAGACATGCAGCCTACGCGAAAATTATATAAGCAGTAGTCAGTGATTCAGACGACACAACAGCAGCATTGTAGCATGTGCTACCCACCCTTAAGGTCCACGCTGGCGACCACTCGCGTTTGAGAATGTCGAGGCAAATGCTGCCATCCTAGGGCGATAAACATATTGCACGATGAAAACGTCAGAGGTTATCAGCACCTCCCAAAGATGGTTCATCGACTTTATCGCATCAAGATTAGCGATTTCTTACCTTGAAGTGCACGTTAGGATGAAAAATTCTGGTCACAAATTTCATCTTTGGTGGCTCCATGGGGTAGAGCGGTGAGGTTTGGATAGCCAGCTCGAAGCAGCGATCTTCGAACGGAGTTTCCTTGGGACCGCGTATGAAAGCCTTCCATCGCATGATAGTGTCCTCCTCTGGGTACAGCACCATGTCTTCTTCTGGATTCTTCTTGAGCTCTTGAAGCTCCTTACGGAGGCGCTTCACGTTCGTATTCATTTTGTCTTCTGCTGCTGACCAATTTAACTGATTTCTTTTTGACTTCTTGGAAGTAATCGCTCTCAATGTCCATAGTTTATCTCATACCACTTGAAGCTTAGCTTTTGTACGGAGAATCTCTACACACTTCGATGTTAGAAGAACAGTGTCCCTCTGCCTGACTACCTACACCGACAAGACCTTCTTTGACCACTGCGTCAACTCCTCAGATGCGTCTGATTGTAGTGAAGAATCCTGGCTTATGTGAAAGCATTTGTGTGTATCCAGCACAAAGAGTTCAACATGGACTCGTGGAAGTCTCGAATTGCACTGGACACTCTCAGCTCAAACAAGAGCTTCGGGAGCAAATGGTGGTCAACATCGACGTCATGACTTGTGAGCATTTTGAGAAACGCCTTTAACTCTATGTGCTGATCATGTTTCAAGAGCTTGGTAGCGATCTCATCAAGAAGTTAGCGAAAGAGGAAGAAATCTCGTGAAGGCGATCATGCGTGCGTGCAAGAGCACCGATGGGACGAACATGACGGAAGCGTTGCAAATGCGAGACATTCTTACGTCAGATGGCACCGACTGGAGCGCACAGTGTATTCTGTTGCCAGAGCGTATTCAAGATGATGGTTTGGCATTCTGCATTCAACTCCTGTGGAAGTCTCAGAGCGCGATAGAGAAGAGGATGACGGAGGTGCCAAACAAGAAGAGTGTCCGGGCGTTCTTGCTGTTTTCTGTGCTCACGACGCACACGAGAGCGCACATCAAGCTCAATGGGACTACACTGCATGGTTTCTACGCACATATGAAGAAACAAATCGAGGGCTACAACTGGAATCTTCCTGGTGTGTCGCTATCGCTGAAGTCATTCAAGGACAATCAGTGGATAGTAAAGCGCGATGTCTTTAACATCGCTCAATTTGAAATCATACGTCAAAAAAGTGATGGAAAGAAGACCAAGTTCATGGAGCTATCAGTGGAAAAGAAGTACCAGTGCGCTGGTCACCTCTTTACCAATCAAGTAACCAGCGACGGATACGGTGCGTCGGCTTTGCTGTTTAGTCCACAAACGGAGGGCGACAAGAGGACCGACAAAAAGTCTGTCGAGTGTCAATTGGTTCTTCCTGGATACGTGACAGACGTCGTCATCGGACTAGACCCTGATGGCATCAAAGGATACGCGCCCAGTCCAGCGAAAGGGTTGAAGCAGGGGCATTGCAAAAGCGCGCGACGGTGGTGATTATGGGCGAGCTCATGATGAGCAAGCTTTGCTCGCAGTGCCACCAGATGCTTTTGACCGTCAGCTACACAATCAACACGAAGCGGAGAAAGCGCAAGGCGTTGTGTTACCTCGCAACCGAGCTAAGGTCCAGTTTAAAGAGAAGCAGTGCGACGAAGGGCTCCGCTGCAATGACGCAGAGCGCACTGCCAAGTACTGGGACTAAGACGTGAACGCTGCCATCAACATGG
>NQFO01004370.1:0-27620 GCA_003991265.1 Pseudoperonospora humuli | reverse complement strand
GAATGCGGTCTGCCAACGGAATCCACTATGTGCTCCAGTCGGTATCATCTGGCATAAGAATGTCTTGCATTGGCAACGCTATTGTCATGTTCGTCGCATCGGTGCTCTTGCACGCACGCATGATCGCATTCACAAGAGTTTACGTCTTTACAATCTCTCGTCGAGACGAAGACAAGAAATGCTGCGAGGTAGATCGCGAAAAGATTAGTAATGAGGTGGTACTTTGAAAGACGAAAGTTACGGTGCTTGGATGTGCTGGGCTATGTAGCGCACGAGATGGAGCGTCATGGCCTTTTTGCTGCTATTGCTGGATGCTCACGTGATGCAACCCGCTGGAGCTATCACACGCTTGTGGTATGATGACAAGCAAGAATGGTTGGAGAATGTGGTAATTTACTAGTGTTTTACCATGTCTAACATAACTCCAGACCATAAACAAGATTTTCTAGCTCGTCCTCGATGCGATGCGCCGCATGTTCAAGATGATTCAGACTATAGTGCCGTGTCCTCATGATATTGTCGTCTTCTTGGCTTTGCTTGTCATTGTCTTGTCGGAAGACGCACAGACACGCCATAGGAAGACCACGCACACACACACTGATACCGACAAAGAAACGTATACGTAGATGCTGCACCATGAGAATATCTCGTGTCCGTGGATCAGTAAGGCAATCCAAGATCACCAAAGGTTGATGTTGAGGCTGGCAGAGCACAAAATCGCACAAAGATTCGTGCCTCAAGATTTCGTCCTGAGCTGATACATCGCGGGTCCCAATGATGTGCTCAATCAGCACATATTCCTCATCCACTCGCGCGATGAAAGCGGTCGTCAGTCCAAAGGCCGCAGCAGCGATCTCGCAGCTTTGTTGCATGACAGTGCGATCAACCAGCGTGCATGCAGGCGATACAATCACTTCCAGTAGCTTGAGTCGTTGTTCTTCACGTTCTCCATCCAACTTGGGCAAGAGATAGTCTTCGTCAGCGAGGGAGTCCTGGTCGAGCAGACCAGCATTGGAGCTCATCAAGGACGTTCGCCTATCATCAGTCTTCGTCGAGTCCGCTCGATTACACTCCTTCGAGTTGACGAAGCCATACGACAAAAAGGAAGAGCGATCAGCAGAGCTGCAGCTGCTTACCTCAGCTGTGATGGAAATTGGCTGAGTCATCTTGCGTGGTCTGGTTGTTATGGCTGCCGGGTGTAGGAACGACATGGAGTTGTTCAAGTCAAATCTCGAAGCTCGAACCTCGTCACTGTTATTTTGAGCCCAGCTGGAGGAAGTCACACTACATGTAGAGTCGACGCTGCTTGAATCGAGCGCTTGAAGTGACCACAGACTCTTGAGACTCGATTTCGTCGAAGGAATTGTATGCCAGAGAAGTTTAGTACCCCGTGTAATAGACTTGATGGAGATGATTTTGTTACTGACAGCAGCTGCCGTTCGATCCGGTAGTGCACCAATGTAGCCGTCGTTTTCAGAATCTTCATACTCATGTGCTTTGAAGCTCTGCGAGATCATGGGACCTACTGAAGGTGGCGACGATACAAAGTCCAGACCTGCCACTGCTTTTAAATTTGCTGGTAACACTCGCAATGAGAGAGGAATTTCAGAATCGGACTCTGATCCAGGCCGAGGATATTGTTCCCAGCGTTGGTGAGAAGACGGGATTCTGCAGCCATGATTGTTGCTGGAAAAGGTTTGCGTGTTCGTCTTGACTCGAGTCTTGTTGTTGCAGATATGACAGATACGAGTCTTTTGAGCCGCCTTTGTTTTGACATTGACAGTGTTGATAGTACGCAGTGAACAACACGAGCCGCAAATGACCTCTCCACAGAGACGACAGTGGTGTCGCCGACGGAAGATTATCTGAAAGCGTTTCCAGCAGATGACACACCTTACACGGTCTTCATTCTTTACCCACTGATAAGGTGCAACCAATTGACAATCTCCGATCCTCGAGGCAGCCACGGCCGCCTCTAATTTGCCAACAGATCGTAAAGCTAGTCGTCGTGCAATGGCTCGTGCCGCCCGAGGTGATCCAGCCAAAGGACCATCGTTCATGTCATGAAACGAGCTAGTGACGCATGAAAGACGCAGTCGATTAGGCGAGATTTCCTCTACAATCAAGGTATACTGCAGATTGACTTGCTGTGCTGTTTGAAGCATGGCCTCATGCGAGCGAGGAAATGGCAGCCAGCTCAATGCAATCGTCCGCTTGTGTACTCCATCATTCGGCCGTGCATTCAGTCCAGCCATTGATGAATCGGTTGACGTGGACGCAACAGTATTGTGAAAGTCGTGGTCGTGATGTCCAGGTAGAAAGATCTTCAGTGTCTGGAAAAAGGTCAAATGCTGTTCGGGCAGCAATACGGACTTGCGATGATCCTGATGGACAAACCAAACGGCTGCATGTTGTGTATCCATTGTCCAGTCTCCAAGTGAGTGTTCTTTTGTGCGCATGGACAACAAGGCGCCATCTTTAAAGTCACGGCCGTGCAAAAGCTTCATCATTAGTCGAAATTGAGCCGTCGTATCAAAATGTAGCAGATTGAAAACTTCGTCGAAGCCACAGAAAGCTTCGTTTACGGCTAAATAATAGACCGAGGGGCCATTGGACACGCCTTGATACGTACGTTTGGCGTAGAGTTCCTGATGGCCGTCGCGACGCAAGCATGACCACTGCTCCTTTGTGCGTGTGGAATTGAGACATACACCAAGGACATCTGTGATTTGCCTCATGGAGCGATGATGCATTCGACGAGTCTGTTCGCGATCGCGCGATATTGGCATGGGTGAAGCCATAATGGTCCCTCCAACTATTGATGGAAAAGTCTTGTGTCACTCGACGTAAGAGATTGTTTTATCGAGTAACTCGTAATCTCGGATGGGAGTAATTGTCTTCAATGGGACGACTTGGGAGAGACTCTTGTCAATCCCAAGAAACAATCCATTGAGTACATGGACAGATGGATGGCTAGGCTTGCAGATGGCAGAGCCGGTCGCTGAACGAGCAGCTGGTTTTTGTCAGTAGCTTGTCCAATCTCAGCATCTATGAAATGTGCATGTGTGTTGAAGTGCCCACGGTAGGACTGAAGTTCAGAAATGCACTCCCACGTACGTAGACACACGTCCATGAACAAGAAAGAAACAGAAAAAAACAAAATAGCCATTACTCGCGCCCGTCATTCTCAAGCCCAAACTTTGCTTACGGCCTTCGACATGAGAAAAGCAGCTGCTGTAGCATCTCTGACGATCAAGCATAGGGCAGAAATTTTTTGTTTCATCTCGTTATAATCCGAGACAATAAAAAACATGTAGACCCGACGGCAAGATAGGGAGTACGGATGAGGAGGCCTTTGTGGGTGTACTCGCGGTTAGACTATAGGAGCATCTTAGCACTGTGACTTCTGCCTAAGAGGAGGCCGCTGACTTTCGAAGCGATCTTGAACGACATGGTGACGAGAGAACTGACCATGCTGTTCGAAAAAGGCCGTGATGCGCTACTGCGTCGCACTATGCGACACCACGTATTGAGATCGAAAATGCCACCGTACTTAACTTTATTGTCTCATGGATAGAGAGATACTGTGCATTCGCTGGTCAGAAAGGTACAGAAATCGCCGCCATCTACGTGTGCGAGTAACTGGAGCCTTTCGGGTGTATTGCTGTCGGCGAATCAGTGCAATATGATACGCCACGCTTTTGGTATCTCTCAGACGTTTAAAGTGTCATGCTTCCAAGAGTGAGTTTTCTGAAGCAGTGTGTCGATGGCCTCTTTGAAGAAGCGACGGATCAGTTTTGCTGTTATGACGGAGAGACGGAGAGCGAGAAGAAATCGAACAAGAAGGTCCTGTGCTTACTCCTAGATACGTGCCAAAAGTCGTCATTGGGCCAGATGGGTACGAGCGCTGGTAAGTCGTCCTTAAAAGAGGTGACGACGTACGGCGCGCCGTCGATGTCGGCACGAATCGAGACCGCCCGCACTAGATACGCTGATCAAACCTCTTAAGCGCTGTGTTGTCTTGTGGTAGAAGTGACGACGCGAGTATCGTCGTATGGCTTGGTTTAATCGATTTCGGGCGTACAACGAGCGTCACAAGAAACCGCCTTCAGAGTACCAGAGACGATGCCGTCGTTCGAGACCACGCGCATCTAACGCGGCTGCAGTATTTGCATTGTAGGTATGCAGCTCTGCGCGGATCTGCCGTTCATCAAGTGGATGCTCAGTCAGAAGTGCATGGCTCGCGTGGCCGTCGATGCGATCGCAAAACGCATTGTTTCGACGGCGAAGATGAAGACGTGCGTGGTGTATGGAGACTAGAGCAGACGTGGATGCATCAAAGGATATGCGCCAAGTTTGGTCTAGGAGTTGAGCCAGGCGTTGCAGAAGCGCATGACGAGCAAGCTCTACTCGCAGTGCTATCTGACGCATTCGTCTGTTTGATATAAGAAGAGAGCGTGCGAGGGTGTGACGCTCAAGTGGAGCTCTGCGAGAATGAATGTTACACAGTGCGTCGCTGCGACCTCCTGAAAGTACTAGGAACGCGACGTGAGTGCGGTTATCAACATGCTGAAGCTGCTCAAGAGGAAGATATACGGTCAAGGATACATCGAAGCTTATAAAAGGGTGTAGATAGGAATTGACACAACACTTTTGTCGAAAGAATCGTGGATACGAGCAAGTATGCCGAGCAACGCAACCCTTTGAAGGAGGACAGTCGCGCCGAAAGAGAGCCTAAAGAATCTGACATACTGTCAACATCTATCATACTTAGTCCAAGTACCATTGCGAATCTGTCGCGTGACATTCTTTCTTTCTGGGACTACTGACTGTCAATAGATTAAGCACAACCGGATGTTTGAACGAACCAAATGTTGCTCTCGCTCCGTATCATATGCGTACATCTTCAACATGTGGCAATTCTTCTTCTGCTTTCGAAAGCATCAGGTCAGATGCAGACAATACTAAAGGCGTCGTATAGCATGTCTTACACGACGCGCGTTACAACTAATGTTGCGCTGGACGTTCGCCAGAGCAGCTGCCCGTAATTTCGCAGCATGTTTAGACTCATACAAAAGAGCGCCCTATTTTTTGTCTGACGTAAATTGAGCGTCAATCGAATAAGGAATTGATCTCCGACCCGTATTGGCTCACCTCGTAATAAGACCACAAAGAATGCAAATGGTTCAGTCTTTTTGCGAAGATGAAGTCAGCTGCATATAATGAGCTTCGATGGTAGAAGTTCGAGACCTCTGCGACCGAACTCATTTTGATCGAGGCTTTGCTACAAGCTTTCTCTGAGCTTGGCAATGACAAGCAGATTGAGCGCATGAAGTGCTCGACATTCATGAACGTAAGTTATTAATTCCCTTACGATGAATAATCTTGAATGTTGAATTATGCTTTCCAAAGCTCTGCCCTATACTTTCTGTGGCTACGAAGCTCAATCGACTACTGTGCGATAGATTGCGAGCCCATGCAGTGCTTTACCGAATGCAAAATCATCTTCTATATCTTGGATGTGTAGACTTGTGACTCGTTGGGTTGAGTCGCAGCGTCAAAAACACAGCGGCTTGCTGTGGAAACATGAGTAAGACGAGCAGCTACATATCAGTTGCTGTGGCTTTAACAGGCGCGTCAAGAACGTTGTCTGCAAGCTCAGATACTTTGTATATCGTAAGTGCTGCGAGTGTCCAGCAAAGCTGTGATCTCAGTCTTAACGTAGGAAATGAGTAAATCAGACGCAACGGAACAAAATCTTAATGCAAAAGATTTTGATAAAGTGTAATTCTCTTGGCTAACGCCAATTTTTAGTTTAAAGACTGACTTTCAACGTTGCTCAACCATGCTATTTCGGTGGCGATTGTTGAAGTATTGAGGCAGAATTTGCTGGAGTTGACGATAACAAAGCCCACCGAAGAAAAGCCTGAGCCTGAGTCCGAGCCCAAGCGCAAGCAAAGCAATGCAATCTATCAAAGGAGGCGACGTCAAGGAAAAAGAGCACCAATCCAGTAGTACGATCAAGAAATGCGTTCAAGAAGGGCAAGGGCTACACTAACGTCGAGTGCCCGGCTCAATACGGTCCTCTTCTCCAAGATGAGATCACATGCAGCGCTCATATGATGCAAAGGATCCAAATAAAGATGCAGCATCTCGCTCATCTTCACACTCTTTGACCTCGAGAACGAGGCAACTTCCTCTTCGATCACTATTGTGCGAGCGTGGCGAAAGCTTCTCAGACGCATCTTATCGTACAGAATAATCTATGTAGCGGTCAAGTACATCAGTAAGAGCACAGCGCAAGCTCAAGAAAGACTTGAATGTCATCAGATACGCACGCTCACCTCAAACGAGGACTTTGTGAGTAAATGGTGATCAACGCTGGCGCGATGATTGGCAAACGTTTGGCTCTACGTGCACAAGGCTCAACGGCGATCTTTCCTAAAAAGGGAATCTTTGTGAAAGTAATCATGCATGCATGCAGTAATACCGACGAGACGAATGTGACGAAAGTGTTGAAGGTACGAGATGCTCTTACAGCAAGGGGTGAGTGGGGATCGGTGGCCAAACCATATTCACGACAAGGAAGTTTCAAAGGGCAGATCGAGAAGGGGATGGAAAAGGCGCCAAACGAGAAGAGAGTCCAGACGTCCTCGCTGTTTCCTCGGCGTACACGAGAGCACTCATCAAGATCAATGGATCGACACTAGCTGTCTTTACTCACGTATTTAGAAGCGAGTAAAGGGCCCCAGATGACATCTCTCGGATGTACCGTCATCGACACAGTCAAACGGCGAACGGTGATGCGCAATGTCTAGTGGCATGAAAGTAAAGGGGACATGCAGACCCATACTTCAGACGCGTCGTAACATCTAAATCTTACACCAGCCATATGGCTGAGCTTAATCGATTTCGGGCGTACAACGAACGTCACAAGAAACCGCCTTCGGAATATCAGAGACGATGCCATTGTTCGAGACCACGCGCATCTAACGCGGCTGCAGTATTTGCGACGTAACGCGATGTTTCTGAGGTAGGCAGCTCTGCGCGGACCTGCCGTTCATCAAGTGGATGCTCAGTCAGAAGCGCATGGCTCGCGTGGCCGTCAATGCGATCGCAAAGCGCATTGTTTCGACGGTGAGGAAGAAGACGTGCATGGTGTAGGGAGACTAGAGCAGACGTGGATGCACCAAAGGACATGCGCCAAGTTCGGTCTAAGGAGTTGAGCCAGGCGTTGCAGAAGCGCATGACAGTGGTCTCCATGGACGAGTACAAGACGAGCAAGCTCTACTCACAGTGCTACCAGACGCGTTCGTCTGTTTGACATCTTGACTTTGAACACGACGCGAAGCTGGCCAAGTAGAGTAAGCGCAAGGGCATGATACTAGTCCGCAGTCGGGTCGAAACACTGTTCTAAGAGTAAGAGGGTCACGGAATGCATCGCTGCGACGGCATGGAGCACATCGCGAGGTACTGGGACCGCCACGTGAACGTGGCCATCAACATGCTGCAAAAACGAGGTACATGCCACGGACGCATAAGGTTTTTCCATGGCATAACTTCGTGGCTACGAACGAAGCACCTATATGGAAGAAAGTATCCAAGTATGCATGAGCTTTAGTCACCAGCCACGTCAGTGTGATTGAGTCAACACGAGGTTTAGATGCACAGCCAAGCTGGTCACATGCCGCTCTTTGAAGCGGGCGGGTTCGTGGCTCCAAACTGATTGTGAAAGCCGGAACGCGGGCAGCTTGCGTCTTTCTTGCCACCATGCGCTATTATAGAATATGACAGTCCCTATTGGTAACACAATGTATGAGCTGCATTCCTGCAGATGAATGCTGGTCGCTCGTCGTTTCTGAATTAGGACCGGCTTTCGACTAGATACAAGATTATCTGGTGTTTCTGCGGGCCCGACCTTACAATTTTGTAGTCATTATCATTTTTATGGGTGGCCCGTGACGAGTGGCCCAACAGATACCTCTTGAACTTCAGTTCAACAGGTCCCCTATCATTGGCTGGGTAATATCGTCGTTTATCGAAGTGATGAAGTCTCGACCAATCCCTGATTTTTTTCAGATTTTGTCCAACCGCTGCGCGCTCGTAGCCCAGTGTTTTTTATATCTGTTCTTTTGCCTTCTTTTGAAAGATGTGCTTTTTTTCATGGGCTCTCAACGCAGAGGACTGGTCATTTTGAAATCCTCTGCGATAAAAGAAGTCCACGGTTCGGCTCGGCGCGACGCGACGCGACGTAGTAAAGAAGCGGCTAGGCTGTCTGAATCCGACCCACGGTCTTATAAATCGCTGTGTCAACGTCGTGGGAAAGTCTTCTCGCTAGTACATTGCAATATCGTGCCTTAACCAGATCAAGTTAGGCACACATTCGATCCGTTTCGGGGAGATCGTTATTTTTCGAACGACTCTGCGCGACTTGGAGTTGGATCAAGGCTAGCTAATTACTTCGCCTACGCTACGGGTGACTAGTCGCTCTTGCTTTGGATCACAATTGTGATAGTACAAGCAAAGCCCGCGGCTAAAAGCAAGAAGATCGCAATATTCGTAATCGGATGAAATTGCTGAGCCCTGTTGAAGAGAGCAAGCCAACCATGTGCTTGTCACCACAGGAGAAGCTCAAGGGCGTCAGCTCACAGCGCAATAAGCGCTCGCATGCAGTGGGCGCATTGACTGGTGCTAGCGACGCCAAGAAAGTGCGGCTGGACGACATGTTTAAAAATGAGCTCGAGCTGGAACTGGACGGATGGATCAGCGATGACTATCTGCGTGCAATGGACTTTGACGACAGCTTGAACCAGGACATCGACTGGGTGGCTCACGACGAGATGGACCTGGCACTGAGCATGGACGCGCTGGTGCAGGACCATACAACCTCGAACGACGATGCTAGCGACTTTGGCTTCAGCCCGTCGTCGTTCCTGCGAAGCGGCTTGGCATTAGAAGACCTCGCGGAGATGGCGTCGACCTTCGGTTAGTTATTGCTGTTTGCTCTTTCTGTTTGATGTTGCTATTTGCAACACAAACCGAAATCGACACGTGATCATGCCGTGCCTAGTGGCTGAGACGAACGCGTGCTCATCTTTTGCCGTTTGATGCATTTGATTGCGCCTATAGTTGATCCCGCCTACATCCGTTTGGAGCCAAGCAGTATAAAGGTTGCGGAGGAGCTCCTCATGAGTTTCGATACCATGAATTTCAATATCCCGTCGCCGACGAGCGCTTCGAGCAAAAAGCGTTCTAGCGATTTCTTGGAGAAGGACGCGGAAGTAAAGCAGGAACCTTTCGAAACGAATTATATCGCAGTGACTGCGGATACAGGAACTTCTGCTTCTAGCCCCCAAGCACCCAAGCCGACTTGCGCCGAGGAGACTCACAAGGAGCAGTGTAGTATGCCCACAACCAGCAAGCCACCATCATCGCTGTCAGTAAGTACACCGGTAGCGTCGGTCGTCAGTGCGGTAAACGTTGGAGCAGCCACGTCATCGTCAAAATCGACAGAGAAGAAGATTGGGATATACAGCCCAGCAGCGCGCAAACTACGTCTTCAGAAGTTTCACCAGAAGCGCAAGAATCGCACGTGGAAGAAGAGCATCAAGTACGATTGCCGAAAGAAACTGGCTGATGATCGTCCACGTATTAAGGGTCGATTCGTGCGCGTGTTGGAGAACGCCAGTGACACAAAGACCAGCGTGGCGTCATGCTCACCCACCTCAGTGCTCGCTGGGTATGCATCCCCAACGTCATCCGCGGGTGGGATGGCTGCGTCCAAGGCCAAGTCTCAAGTGGCAGCGCCGTGTTTATCAACTTTGGCCTCAGCAGCAAAGCAAAGTTCCGCTTCGGTTTCCAAGTCAGTAGCTTCGCCAGCGAGTAATGCAGCACTTCCGTTCTCGCGTATGATTGCGAGTGTGTGACGTGTCCCGGAGTAGTAAATATTACTGCTGCCTGATGATGTATGACAAGTTTCACAATCAAAGTACGATATGATAGTATAGACTAAGCTGGTTTTGGCTACTGTGTGCCAAAACTAAGACATCCCAACCAAAGAAATATAATGCCGATTGCGGAAGGTGAGGAAGCACAAGACCAGCCTAGCGAGAGCTACTGAGGTGCTCATTATACGTCATAAGCGTAGAAGCAACGAATTGTTCAGTCTCACAAATCGACTGGCTATCAGGTTGTACAGCACCGGCTTTATAGAGCTCGGTGCGACATCAATCTGAACGCAATTGGGGGGACATAAATGCTTACAGTTTGCGCATCAAAATACTCTTTTACTGTCATTTTTCAGCAATGACGCTAATGACGCAGCTCTTCCTTGGAGCAATTGATTGGTCATTGTCAAGAGCACGCGAAAGATCGCTCCATCTATAGCCTCATTCCCTGTCAACAATTTACAACAAAGCACTATCTTTATCCAGAAAACCCTATTCTGCAAAATAATCTGTTTCTATGAGACGAGGCGCTCTGAACTCAGAATCATCTCCTAGCTTTGGTCGGGACGTCAAGTACTTCGTGTAGCTCGCGGTCATATACGACGGCATCTCTGCAAGAATTTTTTCATACTTAAGGTGCCTTTTCTTCAGGCCTTTGTTCCAAGCAGTAAATCACTTATAGTCAGCCATGTGGCAATACTCCTTTGAAGCCACTTGTACGATATCGCGCTCGTTACGATGCTTTGGGGATGGAAAACGGCGGATCTAGACCGATTGATTCTTCTTTTCTTTTTCTTTTTTTCTTCTTCTTTTCTTCTTTGGCAACACCACGAATAAGGTCCCCTCTCACAGCAGTATAAAGCGCCTGCATCCCAGGGTCTAGTCCGATGACGACGTCTAACACGCATCCAGGAGGAACCAATGGACGCTCGATAGACTTCTTCTCAATATCCGTCTGTGAACAATACAGCAAAACTGACGCACTGTATCCGTCGCTCGTTACTTGATTGGCGAAGAGGCGACTAGCGCACTGTTACTTCGCCTCAACTACATTTCCAAGAACTCGCTCTCTTGCCATTACTATCTCTCAAACTGAGAGATATCACGTGGCGCATTGTTGCCCAGGAACGACTTCAACTTATAGCTGAAGCCATCAACTTGCTTCTTCATACGCGCGTAAAAACCATACAATGTAGTCGCATTGAGCTTCATGTGCGCTATCGTGTACGTCCTGGACTGGACACAGGAAACAGCGAGAGCGCCCGGACTCTTTTCTCGTTAGGCACGTCCGCCATCCTCTTCTCGACTGCACTCTGGAACTTCCACAAGAGTCGAACGTAGAATTCTAGATCATTCAATTGAATGCGGTCTGCCAACGGAATCCACTATGTGCTCCAGTCGGTATCATCTGGCATAAGAATGTCTTGCATCGGCAACGCTATTGTCATGTCCGTCGCATCGGTGCTCTTGCACGCACGCATAATCAGTTTCTTTCTCCTTCGGATCGCTACCAAGCGGACGCTTTCCCACATGTCGGGATTTTTCGCTGCAATGAGGCGCGTCAGAGGAGTTGACGCCGCGCCTGCACAACAGTGCTCAAAGTAGGTCTTGTCGGCGTAGTCGGGCAGAAGTGGAGTGCTCTCTAGACGTCGAAGCGTGTGAAGGCTGGCCAGATGCCAGGGCCTGTATCTGGATTTATTTCAGCGCATGAGCGCTGCGTTGAATCTCGTGGTGAAGAAGAAGGTCACGGCAGATCGTGTTGAGGCAACACGGGACGCTGGAGTCTTGAAAGCGTTTTCTAAGATGGTGCCAGCAGACTTCTGTATCTGCGGCTCGCGCTCAGTCTGTGCTTGGAGATTCATCACCTTCACATTTTGTCGTGAGCCGTGGATGTTTGTGCGTTTGGTATGCGTCTGGCACTGCAAATGGAAGGATAGATGCCCATGTATCCTCCTTTGAGTTCGCCACGCGACAGTGGGCGCTTGAAACCTCATGGAAATTGCAGAGCTACTCCATGAATTCACGACAAGCAAACGCTTCGTAGCCAAACGTCATGCCGAATAGCGGAGGGATATGGCGTCACACAACCTGTTTACGCAAAAGTTTATGGAATCTCAACATAATCATCACTAAGATGCTCTTCTTGTCTGACATTGCAGCCGCATCGGGAGATAGAAAAAAGGTAGAGAAGAGAAAATCCAAGACTCTGCCGTGTATTTATTACCCAATCGTTTCTTCTCTTTCCAAAGACGAAAGTCCTTCCTTCCCTATGAGCACCACGTCTAGCGCCTGTCGCTTCTTCCAGTCACCCCGGGGCTGTTTTCGCGGCAATGCGTGCACCTTTCGTCATGATGGCGAATGCTCTTCCTTGCACGATGCCTCTGCATTGAGTCCTGCCAATCCATACGCCAATGGTGCCATTCCCACGTCCTCCACGTCCTCCCAACCACGTCCGTGTCTCTTCTTCCTGTCCAAAACTGGGTGCCGCAATGGTGCTACTTGCCCGTATCTCCACGAGTCTCTAAAGGCTTCCGCGCTTAACCAGTTGCCGCCTCCTTTGCCTCATAAACATCCCATTGCTATAACCCATGGCGACGCAGTCGTTTCCACCGCAGACTCCGACCATGTTGCACCTTGTACCGAGTCCAGAACCTTTCGACGAAAATTGCACATTCAAGCGAATCCACAGAAGAAAGAGACAATTTGTGAAATTCTGCCCGTACTTACGCGAGACATTGAAGGACCGGTACGTACGTTGCCCAAGTCTTGGTATGGCAAAGATTCCAACGTAAGGCTTGACTTTCTCTGTCGTCGTGCTCTCTCTATGTCTTGGCAGTTTTTTGCTATAGACGTTGAATGTGTGGCCACGGGGAATGGCACCAAGTAAGTTGGGAGTCGATGCAAGAGAGTGAATGTATTGATGTGGTGCTGACTGTGGTCTTGGACACGGATAGTGATCGAGACGTGGCACGGATTGCAGTCGTGGATGAGGACGAAAAGGTCGTGTTTGATCAATACGTCAAGCCTACGAAGCCTATTGTAAGCTACCTCACACAGCTTACGGGGATCACAGAAGGGTGAGTGACGTCGCTGTCAAGTGGCAAAAGACGGACTCTGATACAACGAGTTGACGACTTTGTATGTGCAGTGACTTGGCCGAGGCACCTAGTCTAGAAGAAGCGCTCGTTCGGTTAAAGGATATTCTACCAGCAGAGAGCGTCATTGTGGGTCAGTCCATTAAGAAAGATCTTGAATGGCTTATGCTCGAGAAACCAAGGGATTACAAAGGAGAATTCGACGTGGCTGATCTGTTTCGACTGCCCATGCAATCGTTCAATGGAGTTGTGTGCTATCGCTACTTTTCCTTACGTCATGTGGCCAAATACTTGCTTGGACACGATATCCAAGAGGCTGACCACGATCCAGTCATTGATGCTCGGTATGCCATGAAAGTGTTCAAGAAGTTTCGGTACTTGCACGAAAACCCGAATCGACGTGATGCAGTGTTGCAGACTCTATTGAAGACACCGCGCACACCTTCATTTGCCGAGCGATATCCAGTAATCGATGGCGTTTCGATGCGTGCACCGTGGAAGCGAAGCACGTCGTCATCGATCGGAAACGCGAACCAAGTTGCTGCTGAACATGACCAGCAAACTACCGATGTAGGCTTTAACCATCATCGGCAGCATGAGCAGCAGTCGCTGTATTTGTAAGCATAGACGATCACAACCGCACAAAGCCAAGAAATCGTCAGCTAAGTATCAAGAATCAAGACGGAAATCATGACGACAATGAGTTGATGTCTTGACAAGTAGGTGAATGTGACAGCAGCTAGTTTTTATGCTGATTGTTTGTATCAAGCGTCTTCTACTTGCAAAGCCTTTGCTTCAATGTGTGTGTCCTCACTCTTCCTCAATAACTCGTAGCATTGCCACACGTCACAGATCGCTGTCCTCCGAGTCATGCAGAATATCGTCGTCATCTTGACTGATACCGTCCAAGTCCTCTTCCTCATCCTCACTCTGCGCCGCATTCAAAGACTCTCGCGCCAAATTCACGGCCAAGTCATCGTAGCCATCATAGGACACATCGCTGACTTGGCTGTTATCGTCACTCGCCACCGCGTCCTCATCTTCCTTGTCTTCCGTCTCGTCCCCAGCACCTTTGGCTTTCATCTGAAGTTTCAAGCCACCTTTCAACTCATCAATTGCAGCGCCTCCTTCAGCGTCATCGCCATATTTGTGCCGAAGAATGTCTCGATAGTAGCGTGTAAATGCGCGTCCGTCAATCCCATCCCACGGACGGCGCCAGCCCATGGCAATAGCTTTATCGCGTTGCTGCCTCAAAAGATGCCGTCGCACGGTGGCTCCCGTTTTCTCCACCAAGGCTCGCTCCACCTCCTCGCGAAAGGCTGCATGGCCTTGTCCAAGTCGAGCTCGTCCTCTCTCAAGCTCCTCAATGTCTTCACGAACGCGAGTTTCAGCAAAGACCAATTTCTCCTGCTTTGCCATCCGCACTTTCAACTCTCTTAGTGTCTCGGGAGCTTCCATCGGAATCATCCGCTCACCAGGTTTCTTTGCCTTTGCTGCCTTCTCGGCACTACGCTTACGTTTCTTTGCAAGTTTTTCATCACTAGCGTGAGCCTTTGCAAGCGATTGCCACTTGGCTCGATGACGTACGAGCTGCTTTTCAAGCACACGAAGACGTGCGCGTAGTTCGTCTTTGGCCACTTTAACGTCGCATTGGAATCGTTTCTCGCCATCGGGAGTCGCTAGAAATGCGCGGATCTGAGGCAGTAAAGTGTCTTTGGCCTCACGCAGTTGCTCTTCATCCACTTGTCGTCGTGCAGCTTCTTCGTGGGTGTACAATACGCGCACCATTGTCCACCCTCGTTGTGGACACGGATCGTGCATTTTATCAAATTGCAGTAGCTCTTGACATTCACAGCGCATGGGCACATTGCCATGGGCAACGCCAACAGGACCGTAAGGACCTTTGTACTGATCCAGAGCGCGTTCAACGTCTAAGAACGTTCGTTTGTTCCTAATGAAAGGCTCTGGTGGAAATCCACGCTGTGTTCGTGTTGTAATGACGCGAAAGATACTCGGAAGTATCCGCTCTGATGTTCGACCATTTTCTTGAGCGATCTCGGGAAAGAGGAGAGAAGCACGCACCATATAGACTCCTACTAGCTCACCTCGACGGCCCCAAGGTCGTAACATATCGTATCGCAAGTCGCTCTTGTCAGCCCATCGTTTCTGCCGAATAATCGTAAGCAATTGAAGCAGCTCTTCCAGAACGAGACGATGATGGCGTTGAGCAAGGGCGTAATGCGTACAAAGCAAGACTTTGTGAAAGATATCAACTCCACGATGAAACCTTGGCCCGGTACCAAGTGGTGGTGGTGGGAGGTAGAAAGCGCCATTCACGTAGCTATCCACTGCCTCGTCGAAAGCTTCAAGATGCTTTGACGTCAAGAAGGGGAACTTTGTTGACGGTGACGATAAAACATGCCGCACAATTGGCTTGTCGAAGACGTGGCGATCAAAGACAAGCCCAAGGCCAGTTAGTAGCGCCTCAAGTTCTTGTATACGCTCTTGACGCTTGAGCAGATACAAGGAGATATCTTTTGCCCCAAAACGCATGATCTCTGCTGGTGGCGATCGAAAGGGATTGCCATCACTCTCAATGAGCTTTAACGATGATAAAGCAGTACCAAAGCTCATAGGTAATCGCTCCAAGCGATTGCTCTGCATTTCAAGACGCTGTAAGGTATCGCCAAGCAGTAGCACAGCCGGAGGAAAGTCTTGTAGTCGATTGCCGGCAAAGGATAATTCCCGTATCGGTGGTGGAGTTCCCTTGCCAGAGACTCCTACGCCACCTAATGACATTGGTAGCTCTTGTAGTCGATTGCCACTCAGACGTAAGACTTGCAGTCGTGTAAGCTGCGAGAAATCAAGTTCATCAAGGGTTTCAAGGCGATTGAAGGACAGATCAAGTCGTTCCAATGCATAAAGTGCCGTCAGTGCTCGTGGACCTCTTACGATTTGATTATGTGCGAGTTCAACGTCGATGAGATTCTCGGCAAGTCCATCCATCGACTCAGGAAGCACTTGAAGCAAATTGTGACTCGCCTGCAGCACTTGAAGCTTTCGACAGTTGACGAGCGTTCCTGGCAACGACGTTAAGCGATTGTAGCGAAGATCCAGCGTCTCGAGACTCTTTCCAATGCCCATAGTCAAAGCATCAACATGCTGGATTGCTCCATCAAAAGTCTTGGTCAACGTGAAGACTTCAGGGACAATGAAGCGGATCCCATTCTCACGTAATTGCAGCACACGCAGCTTTGTAAAGGCTCCAAACTTTGCCGACAGCACTTCAAAGTGCTGTCCTGAAAGCCGTAGCTCAGTCAAGTCGGTCAATGCCGTGAAAAAGACACGAGGGAGCTCCTGGACTTTCATGCCACGCCAATGCATTGAAAGCTTGTGAGTTGCTTGTGCAAGTTCCACCGCTCGTGTGAACTCGCGATTAATGTGAAGATCCGTACTCCAGCACTCTGTGCCAACCCCAACAAGTCGCAAATGTGGCTCGGGAGGAGACAATCCATTGTGCTTTTCACATTCCATCTCATGCTCCACTTGCCATCGTACTTGGGCGAGATTACCAGTGCTTAAAGCCTCAGCAGTGAAGCCTGCAGTCATGAGTGATGGATTGCCAAAAATCCGCAACGTTGTGAGTCGTTGAAGGGCTAAGAAGGAGTGGGGAAGTTTCTCGAGTGCATTGGCACTTGCATCAAGTACTTGAAGTTGTTGCAAGTCTCCGAGATGTTCGGGAAGTTCTCGTAAGTGATTGAGCTTAAGGTCTACACTGCGTCATGTATGAACAAGTGAGGATTAACATGATAACAAAGCAAAGAAGACGACGATAGCGTACTCAGTGACGTTTGCTAGTTTCGAGAATGATGGCGGTAAGACTGTTAGTCTGTTCATGCCCAGCTTGAGCGTCTCGAGCATCACTAGACCTTGCAATACATCAGGAAGAGCTACGAGTTTGTTGTTCTCGGCTTCAAGTCGCTTCAATCGCTTTAACTTTCCCTGAATACACCACGAGATGAATATGACGATCATTTCCAAGAAATACTTGACCAAGTCTTACAATGGATGATGGTAAGTCCACGAGCTCATTGTTTGATACCAAAAGTGTCTGAAGATGGTCGAAAGACTCCCAATGATCCAGCGCTGATGGCAGCACTGACAAGACATCGCCAGTGCAATGATTGATAAACTGCAGAGCTCTTGGAGTGTCTGATAAACTAGACGTCACGATCTCCCAACCATCAGGAAAGCGCTTGTAGGAAGCACCATTAGCCTGTTGCAGAGCTTGATTTCCACGAAGAGGAAGCTTTGGAATACGCACTTGAAAGCATTGGGGCTTGAAGCGAGTCAGCTCCTTGGACTTAACGTTATAGTACACTGAGTCGTGTGTTGCAGGGTCTATCTCAATGCGCCATTGCTTCTGTGCAGCTTCGTCTTGATCTTCTTGTGCTTTATCGACATTGTCGTCATTTCCACTTGCGCTTGTACTGCTTTCTCCACTTGATTGCAAATTGTTTCGCCCTTGGGGTCTTAGAGCGAGCGTCACGAGTCGATTACTTGCCAAACTGAGCGTCTCGAGTCTCGTCAAAGCAAAGAACCCACACGGTAACAAGTAAAACTGGTTGGAACTCAAGTCGAGCGACACTAATCGCGTCAGTGTGTGCAAGTTTTGAACGTCTTGCAAGCGATTGCGACTAGCATCAAGCGTCTCGAGTGTATTGGGCAAACTAGCAGGAAGTTGCTCCACTTGATTCCCCGCAATGTTCAAGATACGCAGGTAGCGCAGTTTCCCAACTTCTTGAGCTGGGAGTCGAGTCAATGCATTCTCCTTGCAATTGAACGTCTCGAGTTCTGGAAACGTGGCAATGAACGCGTCAGGAAGGTCACGAAGCGCGTTACGAGATACGTTAAGCGTCCGAATCAAACGCGCAAGTTGCCGTACTAACGTTGTGGACATGGCAGCTTGTGGAACCTGCACAAGCTCAAGGGACATGAGGTCAAGTTCCTGGGATCCATAGGACCGACGTACAGCAGCTCGTATCTGCATGTCGAGGTCTTTACGATGAGCACCTTGACGCAGTGTCTTGTCAGTAAGAACTTTACTTGCCTCTACTTGCTCATTCGAAGCTTTTGCACGTTCACGTCGACGTTCAAGACGTACGTTCATAGTGTTAAGTGTAGGAATGCCACACGTTGCAAGTCTCGTCTCGGTGAATTGAGTCCTCAACTTGTTGCCTTGTTGCTCTCGTACAAACGCTTCTTGCTGTGCAATTTGTCGCTCATGCTGTCGTTCATATAGCGTCGCAATGGTCGTTCGAACGACTTGATAGCTCTTTCCAGCAGCTTCATACTCTCGAGATACATCGATACGTAGTGATTGACGCTGAAGTTTAGGACTAGAGACAGTAGTAGCATTACGTTTAGGAGATGTGTCACCTTTGAAGAGAATCTCATCGTTCTTGTCTTGCGTAGCTAACGTATGGGGATCGTAGGTAGTTCGATTCATCGATGAAAGTCTAGCAGACAAAGCATTCTCCGTCTATGACGGCTAAGACGTCACGCTATAAACACGAAGGACGTGAATCCGTTAGAATGAACGTTTGGCTAACGTCCATGGGATCCTACCAAGTTCATCCCGATTTGAACGACAAAAGACTAGCAAACACTTTGCAAGAGTCTTTGTTTATCACATCATTTGCCATGGAAAAGTACGTTAAGGTGCGCAAGATTGGGCAAGGAAGCTTTGGCTGTGCTTACTTGGCCACTCGAAAAGGTGGAGACGCAAAGCATCACGTGGTGATCAAAGAGATTCAATTGGATCCAAGAGATCAAGCGAATGCTCAACGAGAAGCTCGTCTACTGGCTGCATTAGACCATCCCAACATCATTGCCTGCAAAGAAAGTTTCTTACTACATCCACGTTCTCTTCCCAATGCAGCAGTTCTCCTCGGCTATCCTCAATCGCGCTCTTCCGTGCTTTGTATTGTCACGGAATTTGCCGATGGAGGTGACTTGAGTCAAGAGATTGCACGACGTACAGCTCGTCGTGCTTTCTTCGTCCCTGACGATTTGCTTGGCCTCTTTGTGCAAGTTTGTCTAGCATTGAAACACTTGCATGATCGAAAAATTCTCCATCGTGACATCAAGCCAGCCAACATTTTTCTAACCAAAGCAGGCGTCGTGAAGCTTGGGGACCTGGGCGTTGCTACAGTGCTGAGTCATACACTTGCTAGTGCACAGACTTCCATTGGGACACCGTATTATACAGCCCCTGAGATTTGTCTTGGGAAGCGATACAATGCCAAAGCCGACATTTGGAGTCTTGGCTGCGTCTTGTTTGAAATGACTTCCTTTGCACACGCCTTTGAAGGCCGGAGTCAACGGCATTTGTTTGATAACATTGTGCGAGGTAGTACTCCCATGCTTCCAGCTTGTGGAGCTTTCGGTGGCATTCAACAAGAGCTACAGACGTTAATTGATGACATGCTATGCAAAGAACCACGTGGACGTCCTAGTGTGAATCAACTCATTCGACGGCCTTTAGTCTTTGGACGTATTCAAACTTTCTTGTCAGAGCGAGCACTCGAGACAGAGCTGAACCATACGATTCTTCATGGAGAGAATGTCTTTGTCAAGAAACCAAAGACTCAAGACAAGGAGCAGCCATCACTTGTCTTGGCTCAACACGTACGTCAAGCAGAGCCCGTTGCTCGAAGTCCAGCAATCTTCTCAGCGTTCAAAGCACATCCTCAGTCTTACCAAAAGGTACGAAAGGTGCCATCTCCCCATACTCGCAATGCCAAAGCGCGAGGACGAGCTCTATTGAGTGTCAGTCGGAAACCTCGAGGACTGGTGCCAGGTGTCCTCAAACGCAGTCGACCTCTTCAAAAGCGCGTTCCATCAACTCGCGTCCCTGCTGCAAGTAAATTGAAGGCCGCAGAGCAGCGTGGAACACGTGCAAATGGAAAACGACCTGGATCATTGGCCTCAGTTCAAGTTCAAGCCAAGTTACGAGCTCAGATCAAGGCCAACGAAGCCGCTGCTGCTGCTGTCGCGGCACTTCCTGATCCTCCGAATCTCGTCACGAACGCAAAGTCAAAGAAAAGCGTAAAACCAAGTGGAGAACGCATTGCGGCATTCAATTCAAAGGTATGCGAGCTAAGCGCACTCACTTCTCTAGTCTAGCAACTAACCTCCTGTACTCTTGATCCTGTAGTGGGCTGCCCAAAAAGTAGCTCTTTTGCCACCTCCCCCTCCATCCAAAGCAAAGAAAAGTGTCATCTCTACGAAACTCAAGGCATCAGCACGAGGCTATCCGAAACCAGTGGTCATTGGATGTCAAGTTGGGACAAAATGTCCTCCATCGTGTTCAGGTGCTGGAAGAATTCGTCGAGAAAAGGCAAAGGAAATCGCTCCATCGTCTGCGCTCAAGGCGCAACACTCTGCTATCCGTAATGGTCAACCTTCACTTCGTGAACGTCGACTCGAGTGGCAAGCTGGAGCAGGAGGAAAAGTGGTAGCAAAGGTGTCTCCTCTAGACGATCCCATCATTTTGGTTCAGCAACTTCCGAAGAATCCGCATGGAATTTCCATTCAAGAATTTGACGAACAGAACGCAGTGGTGCCGCTTCCCCCTCCAACGACTTTAGCCCCTTCCTTGCTCGAAGCTACCGACCAAAGCACGAGCGATTCCATGCACGAAGACGATCAGGAGCTCACAACTTTGCCGTCAATGGCAAATTTGGAGTTTGAACGGATGGTGCTTCAGCTTAAAAGTATCGTCGAATTGGCCACAACATCATGCGATGATGAAGTCGACGACGAAGACGAGACACAGGATCAATCCACTGATCCAAGCACACCTCCTCCACCCCCGTACTCGACCTTTGCATCATCCTTTCCATTGACGAATTTGAACATTTCGGAACTCGAAGATCCCGCCTTTCGATTGGCACTTGAACGACGTTTTCAAGCGGACAAGGCCCACGATGGTGCAGGATCTCGTAGTGACTGTATTGAGTCAAACACTAGTGATCAATTCAGTGGAGGGATCGCGCAACAAGCAGCACTTGCTTGGATGCATGCGTACATTACATCGCTAAAGTTGTAATCGCTAAAAATTCGCTGCTTTAGCTATTCTTACCTGTATTTCAAGATGTACCATGCTGAATCAGTCCATGAAGACTCGACAAAGGTTTTCCATTCACGTCCAATGCCTTCGCATAAGTTTCCTCCTCCTCCTGACTTGTCCGAGTTGCTAAAGTCGTTCGAGTCAACTGAAGGTAAAGCGCGACTAAAGGACGAACTCATGCATCAAAGTCGAGCACTTCGTACTAAGCGTTCGAGTAGTAGCAACGTTGAAACAAGTGCATTGAAGACTTGGAAGACCTCGAATGTAACACATCGTAATGTCATGACGACGAGGAAGAAGCAGCTCAAGTTCCTACACGATAAAAACGTCATGATACAATCGTGGAATGCATCGACTCAAGTGCCCCCAGCTCCGGTAAAGATGCTGCGGCATCAACTCTTGGATCGAACGTATGAACCGCCTGCTTCGGTGCATATGATGCCGACGGGAGCGCTCCATCGACTGGCGAAGGGCACAATCTCGTCTCGTTCGAAAGCCAAGTCAAGTACTGACAGTGAAAAGGATTCGATCGACAGCGTCGTCCGTCCGCCTTTTCTTGGTGACACTCGAGGACGCGATGCCATTCGGACGCTACTTTTCTATCGAAACGAAGTGGAAAAGAGACGACGACTTGAGAGGAATGACGAGAGCTGTTGAATGTATCAAGAAAGACGGCGAGGGCGACGTCAAGACACGAAGGAGACGAGAGACTAATGAGTGACGACCACATTTACAACAGCAGTTAGCTTTTGTTTTACTCATGACATTTACATGTTTCTCTCTTTCTCGTTCTTTTTCCATCTAAGGCTGCTGGTGTCTGATCTTATCTTGGGCATACGAGCTCACGCCGAGATGTCGATACTCCACGATGCAAAACCTTTTCCAAGAAGTTCTTCAACAGCTACTAGGCACTGCACGAATCACTACACTCACTCATCAAATAATAACACACCATCACAATTCCTCTCTCTCTTCTTCTTCTTGCCGCTGTCGGTCTCAAATCCCACGCAAAAGACTTGAAATCAACTGCAGCTCCACCTCCGTCACTTCACGGCTTTGCCATACTCTTAGTCGACAAACGGTGCATCGACGATCGCCCACCAGCAATGCGGACCTGCATTTGCACGAGCTGTTCAAGGCTCGCAGCAGGAGAGGCCTTCACAGGCTTTGCCATGCCCCCACCAACTGCAGAACGACTTGCATTGGCACCAACCTGCATACTTTCAGCCGCTGATGTGGTCGTAATGGTCACGCTGCGGCGGCGTGGGACCGGTATCAGCTTTGAACGCTCCTGGTATTCCTCCGACAATACTTGCATTTTGCGTGCACCATCGAGATTCAATGGTGCACTGCCATCAAAGGCTTCCAACAAGCCCATCGTCGCGCACATTGAGCGAAGATGAAAGTAGTACTTTGCATACGACACGGCCGACACACGGACATTATACTCCACGGCACTCAAGTACACGAGCTCCAGCTCATTGATCTGCTTCAGCGAAAGCTCTGGCCAAATCTTGGAGAATTCAGCATTGGTCATGCTCAAGTCGTCCCAGACCTTTGACGCCATCACCATGGAGCAAAACACCAGTCGACGCCAATTCTCTCCCCGCAACTGCAAAAAGCCGCTCGTAGCCTTCAAAAGCCGCTCCACGTACACAAGACTCATAATGATGCACTCGGACTCCATCTGAGCACGAGAAAACACGTGCTTGATAAACATGCCAATTTCCGTCAAAGTAGGGACCACATCCAGCATCACATCCTCGTCTTCCACTTCCACAAACGCGGATGCTTCGGCATCTAATTCGTCTGCAATGAACGGCATCAATTGGCGGTCACGGGCCGTCACAAACACATCAAAGCGCGACTCGGGGCGAATCGGGTCCTCCAGCGCTTCCATCATATGCGCACGTAGCACAGTTGCCACACACTGAATCGTGGCATCTTGATCAGGCACATCCATCGTACCCATACGCAAGTAAATAGAGTTTGTGCTATTAGAACGACGCATTGTACGTGGCTTGCCCGTAGAAGCACCGTCCTTGCTTCCAGAGGCTTTTGTGTTTACAAGCGCTGACGCCGAGCTGCCTCGTCCAGCGTTGAATCGCGTCATCTGCAATGACGTTCTGCCACTTCCATTAGCTGCTCTAACGGCACGAGCATAAGCCTCCAAATCTGAGGCACGTGGCACGAGAGAAGCGAGACGTACACGCTCTTGAATAGGTGAAGGTATGGCAAGAGAAATGGGAGCATCTCGGCCAATCTCGTCCACGTCCAAGCGATCGTTCCCTTTGCGAAACGAGTTCATCACAGGCGTCTCGTACGACGAGAGCGTCCTAAACAGCGACGGACGTTTTTCGCTATCCTGAATCTCCTCCGAGTCACGTCCTATTGCCTCGGGCTCTTGCTGAGGCTGATTTTCACCAGGGCCTAAGCACGGCACTCCCAAATCCTCGGGAGTCGCTGGCAACGACCGTGTCGAGTTCAATAAAAGCTGTCGAGCGGAACCAGGCAACGATCTCCCAGATCCACCCACGCACGACCCTAAACTGCTGCGTGTACTGGCAGTACTTACCGAAGACCGACACGACGACATTTCGTGCAGTTTGTACACTGGATCGGGCGTGTTGTGGCCCGAATTCGACGTCTCACTATCCCGCGTGTAGTAGCCGTCCCGCAGTTTGAGTCGAATGTTGTTCTCCATGACTGAAAAGAACTGACGCTTCTCTCGTGTTTCCGCAGCCAAGAGTTCCGCTGGTTTTTTCCATGTCGTCTCGCGGGTAATTGGATGGTAGTAATACGGCTTCTTAGACTTGGGATCTATCGCCACACGCCACGCCATCGGCTCACGGATCGATTTAACAGCAGGAGCTGAGCTACGACCGGATGCAGCCGTACGAACTGATGCCAAAGTGTGCTTGACATCCTCAGTACGGGCATTAGAAGCTGAAGAGCGAGAAGGAGCTAAAGTTCGAGGTTCAGACCCCACGTTACGATCACCTCGAGCTGTACTGTGATTACTAGGAGCACATGCCGTCGTCGATGAACGCACTCGACTAGCACTGCGGCTTTGGTGGCTAGTACCCTCATGAGTTAATCGATTGCTTCGACAATTGCCGCGATATCCTCCAGTCGTGCTGTGTCCACGCTGGTCGTCCACCTGTCGTTCATGACTGCGATGTCGGCTTCGAGTCTCCATCGTCCTATCTCCACTGTGACGTGCACTATTAACATCAAACGGCAAGTCGTATTGACTCATGGCAATTATTGCCGGACGTCCTGCTAAATCCTCGTCGTCCTGCACCTCGTTGGTTGTGGTTCTTCGGTGTAATTTCGGCTGACAGGACGACAAAGTCTGCTGCTTACTTCGCGGTACTTGACGTAATGACGCTGATGCGACACGATGGAACTGAGACTGAGTCTGCTTCACCATTCCCTGCTCAGTACCAAGTCCTCCTGTGTACCCGACGTATCCCATTTGCATTTGAGCGTGCATTTTGCCATCGTCCTGGTTACTAAATGCGACACTTGGACCTCTCACACGTTGCTGAGGTTGTCGACGCTGTTGGTGCTGATTTGATGGTCCTGTGGCCGCCTGGGGATGCCCAGAAGTCGTCGTCATGTTCATCCGCAGAGGCGACACCACACTATTCATTTATTTGGTCCCAAAATGGGTCTATTTTCTCAAACCTAATTGAGAGAAAGAGTGTGTGTCTTTTTATTGGAAACAAAGAAAAGATGAAAAATTTCGAGAAAACGATTTCGCCGTCACTGGTGCGGCGTCGTGGTGCTGATCTGGATGCTGCGTTCGTGGCCGCTTGATGCTCCAACGTTTCCTCCCAGTTCCTCGCTTTTGGGGGGAAGAAGCCTCTTTACCACCACGAGCCTCAATCGGATGGCTGCAGCAGATAAAATGTCGCGTTTGGGGCTAAGTTACATGAATTTGACCTTTCCCCAGACAATCCCTAGCCCCTACTGAATTTGTGCAAATATGTTTCTGGTCTCACTGGAGTACAGTACAGCAATTGCCCTATCACACCGAGATATTGTTTGATTCGAGAGGCAGAGGGGTCGATTATTGCATTATCAAGTAAACAACCCTGGCCTCCATGTAAAAGCGAGCTCCTCCTGGGCCTATTGGTCACCCCATCCCGAATCGAGTCTTGGCTGACAATTGTCGACTTTGTTGTTGCCATCCTTGCGGATGTGAAAAACAGCGGGCAGCGGGGAAGCCTTGATCTGTCAGGTGATTGGTGCAAGTAGAGCCAAGTCGATCGAGTCAGTAGATTCACAGCGAGCGGGGGTTGGAGGCCAAGTGCTGGTGCATTATTTATTGCTGTTTCTTAGGGTTTTGCTTGTAGTGGAGTATTTCTAAACTGCCTCCAAATTCTTCTCATGCAATCTATCCAGAAGTTTGACCTGAGCAGAAAATTCCATTTGTATCGTGTGGCTCACACATTGTGAGGATTGCTCATTGTCGATCACCGAGACATCGATATTAGTAATCGATAGTTCATTTGGTATTCCCATAAGTTTGAACAAACACTCTTCTTTATGTCATGTCGTTGAGCGACTATAACGAAAGATGCACGCGCAAGGAAGATTTTTCGAGTAGGCAACTGCACCTCTACCGAGCACACTTCAATGAGAATTTGGGCTTGGCGAAAAGGGATATGCGGAAAATCGAGGTGAGAATTTGAGTGTTAAAAGGGGGCAGTCACAATGTCCAGGTTTTTTAGATGGATACTTTCTCACATTTAGATTCTTTCTATCTACTCTCTGAAGGGGCAATACGAACTGTGATTAGTGGACGGCTCTTAGCCGGTCGCGCGGCGAACACAAGGGGGTGATGATATATGGGTTCACTCTTCCATTTGCCCCGCCAGACGCATACCAAGCACACGAACATCCACAGCTCAAGACAAATAATGACGGTGATGGAGCGTCAAACATATACTGAGCGCAAGTCACAGAGACAGAAGTCTGCATGGTAACCCTTTGTGGAGAACGCTTTCAAGCAGGGCAAGGGCTACTACCGTGACCCTCTTCTTTTAACGCGAGATTCAAAACAGCGCTCATGAACAGAATCAGATCCAGATGGAGACCTGACATCTGGTCAACCTTTACGCTCTTTGATGTCTGGAGAACACTTTCCCTGGGTCCGAATAGACCCTTTTTTGCCACTGGCATTCGGGTGTGCCGTTAACTGCTCAGATGCGTCTGATTGTAGCGAAGAACCCTGACTTGTGATTAAGCATTTGTGTGTAACAAAGAGTTCAACATGGACTCGTGGAAGTCTCGAATTGCACTGGACACTCTCAGCTCAAACAAGAGCTTGGGGAGCAAATGATGGTCAACATCGACGTGAGCATTTTGAGAAACGCCTTTAACTCTATGTGCTGATCACGCTTCAAGAGCTTGGTAGCGATCTCATCAAGAAGTAAGCGAAAGAGGAAGAAAGCTGGTGAAGGCGATCATAAGAGCACCGATGGGACGAACATGACGGAAGCGTTGCAAATGCGAGACATTCTTACGCCAGATGGCACCGACTGGAGCGCGCAGTGGATTCCGTGGTCAGAGCATATCCAGATGATGGTCTGGTATTCTGGGCTCGACTCCTGTGATAGTTTCAGAGCGCGATCGCGAGGAGGATGGCGGAGGCGCTGAAAGAGGAAAGAGTCCGGCCGTTCTTGCTGTTTTCTGTGTCCAGTCCACGACGTACACGAGAGCGCACCTGAAGCTCAATGCGACTACACTGTATGGTTTCTACGCGCGTATGAAGAAGCAAGCTGAGGGCTTCAACCGGAATCCTTCTGGCGTATCGTTGTTGTTAAAATCATTCCAGGTCAGTCGGTGAACATTAGTAATGCGCCACGCCTTTGACATCGCTCAGTTTGAAATCATACGTCAAAAAAGTGGTGGTAAGAAGACCAAGTTCATGGAGCTATCAGTGGAAAAGAAGTACCAGTGCGCTGGTCACCTCTTTACCAATCAAGTAACCAGCGACGGATACGGTGCGTCGGCTTTGCTGTTTAGTCCACAAACGGAGGGCGACAAGAGGACCGACAAAAAGTCTGTCGAGTGTCAATTGGTTCTTCCTGGATACGTGACAGACGTCGTCATCGGACTAGACCCTGATGGCATCAAAGGATACGCGCCCAGTCCAGCGAAAGGGTTGAAGCAGGGGCATTGCAAAAGCGCGCGACGGTGGTGATTATGGGCGAGCTCATGATGAGCAAGCTTTGCTCGCAGTGCCACCAGATGCTTTTGACCGTCAGCTACACAATCAACACGAAGCGGAGAAAGCGCAAGGCGTTGTGTTACCTCGCAACCGAGCTAAGGTCCAGTTTAAAGAGAAGCAGTGCGACGAAGGGCTCCGCTGCAATGACGCAGAGCGCACTGCCAAGTACTGGGACTAAGACGTGAACGCTGCCATCAACATGG
>NQFO01004369.1:0-13153 GCA_003991265.1 Pseudoperonospora humuli | reverse complement strand
TCATGAACAATATCCAACTCATCTGCAACCACTTGAGCATCTAGTCTTGTCTTGACCACGTCATAAAACGCTTGATTGGAAATCGCTACCAAATACTCCGATATTGTCCAAGAACTCACACGAAAGACTTCAGCGTGCATGTGGCGATCATCCTCATGATTGGTTCTGCCAAGTGTACCCATCGAAGAGCACACTACAGTTCTATCATTCCCTGGATGGAGTTTACCGATTAAGCCACTGTAGAACAGGTCGTACTCCCCTCTTGATTTATATCCATCCAAACACACAAATCGTTTTTCTCAAACCGCTTTTCTCTCAACAATAATGATGGCATTTGTTTACAGTACAAATGCCTTAAGCTACGGAAACTGACACTTGTTTCAACCTCTTCCCTATTCTCCAACACACATAACAGAGCGACTTTCCATTTCCTGCGCTCCTTCAAGTTGCATCGTGTACTCGTCAAACGAATCTGAAAAGCGGACATGAACAATCTGCACTTTCGGATACGCGTCGATTTGGTAAACGGGGTCGATTTGGTGACCATTATGCACAAAATTCACCAACAACATTGCATCAATCTGCAAGAGCTTCCTATACCCATCGGCTTGCGCGGCTGCATCCGTGATCGCTTTTCTTGTCAGTTGATTGACCTTGAGCTCGTATCCGTGTTTTACGCCATTGCTAACAATAATGTCCAATCGTCGCCTATCTTCCACACTTCGAGCCTCTGCAAGCACATGACGGTTCGCAATGTTGCTCGATTTGAAAATGCCCCGAATCGACGCGTACAGTTCAAACTGAAAAATTGCCTCACTGGGTGACTGCCGATTCGACGCATGAATGTGTCTGATCGCTTCTGGCTTCATATATTGAAGTGATACTGCGAGCAGTTCGAGTGGGTTTTCATTGGTGAGACTGTGGCTGATCTCCCGGATCGGTAGTGCTTCTAGACACACTCGGCGCATAACCTCCGATACAAACACCAACGATCCATCATGCTCACTTTCAAGGACAACTCCCATCTGAAGCAGCTTGTCAGCAGCGTCAGTGTCGTCCAACTGTGATCGAAAAACACCCGAATCATTTTGCAGCAACCATGTGAGCGTCTTCTCGTTCGAGTCGCTCATGCGGACCAGATCTTTTCGAATGCGACTGTATGTCCAATTGTACGTTTTCAAATACTCGGAAAACTGCTGGATCTTGAACCATGACTCCCATTGTGATCGCTCTTGCTTGCACTGCTCGAAATCAATGGAAAACCGGATCAATGAACCAAAGACACCTGGCGCACCGCCCGAATACTCCATGATCGCGACACGCGTTGACTCCGCAAAGTGATACCAAGGCGCAATCAGAGTGAAAAACTGGCTCATTTGTTCAACAGTAAAACGCTTGATTCTGAGCACAGTGCACAGATTGAACGGGCTGATGCCGTCAGATCCTTTGTGGATCTTGTACAAGTTGAGCAAATTAAAACTTCCAATGCCAAGAAAGCCGAGGAAGAACGGAGACCCTTGCCAGGCACGCAGCTTTTCCATGAAGGTACTCGTCACGTCTCGATTCGCAAGCATCGTGTCCATTTCATCAAGAATCAAACAAAGCCGCTTGCCCGGACGAAGTGCCAGTGCCTCGAAATCGGCAGATGAGAGTGCAAGTTTACCAACCGACGTTGTGCTACTCAGTGCAGCCCAAAATGACTCTTCTGTTTCCACGTCGGCCGATGCCAACGAGCGATAGACGACCACAACCGATTTGTCACGGGCAAGCTCGTCCCACAGCCGAAACGCGATGGTAGTTTTGCCAAACTGACGAGGTCCATAGAGTAGGTACAGTGGGGAGATGTTGTCTTCACACGTGAACGATGCTTCGAGTTTCTGGTACGCTTCGATGGTGTTCATGGGGACTGCAAAATTCTCGACCGAGACAGGTCCCTGATATGTCACACCCTTCTGCGATACTGACGATAACGTTAGTTTGGCTTTCTTCAACGACCGTCCTTCCAATTGCTCCTGATCAACTTTCGGAACTACCACCAACACGTGAATAGGGGTGTTCATCGTCTCGACATCCTCCATCGTGAGTTCGAACGCAACGTCTTTCTCCGACAAGCCGACCAACTGGAGCGGGGCTGCCACAACCTTCAATGGCTTGAAATCACTCGTGTCACTGATTCCTTCTTCCAACTGCTTCTGGGTCAACCACTCGTTGCCTTTCTTGGCGAGGAACAGCTCCAAATTACGCGAATCGCACTTAATTGACTTCTTATTCCATATCGCCTTCTTGAATTCGCCCACTGACTTTGTCACATCAATGTCCACTGGGAACGCGTTCCCGTCCACCCCTACGATCGCGCAAAACAGCGTCACCATGTTTCTCTTTCTCAGAAGTGTTTGAACAACTGGAATGCTACTGATATTTTGCAAAGGCTATTTCTGCAAATAATGATAGTACAGTAAGCTACACATTCATTACTAGGGGAAATCCCGAAACGGGGCCGTTTTTTACCCTCCAATCGGACGGGTTTTGAATTCAGGTCCTTGCACCCTCTTTTGAGCAGTAATTGTTAGACCAACCCGCTTATGCTACTTGTACTTCGACAGATAGGAAGACAGCCGTAAAACTACGCGGTAAATGATAGACATAAAGATGGGACCTGAATGGGGTGGCTAGCTTCTTCATTAAGAATCCCATCAGTCCCTGACGAAGCTCTTCATCTGCAATTTTGATACCTACCGAGATCGCACACACAGTGGTAACACTCCTACAAAACTTCTTTCCATGCCGTCGTACTGCTCCGTGTTGGTGGCAATTGTCTTCGTCGTCACCATCACCAGTTCCGTCTCAAACCAAGCTTCAGCGTCGGCCCAATTGGTGAAGGTTCCTAGTGACGAGAGCCACAGCTTCCGTTCTCTTCGATCTCTACGAGTCGCAGACGCTGGTCTATCCATCAACGAGGCCCCAACCTCCGATGTAAATTCGGATGAGCACAAGGAGAAAGGTTTCTTTAAAGGTTTACTTGACAAAGTCATGTTCCATAGCTCCGTCTTGCCAATCAGGTTCACCGCGTCCGAGTACAACTTTGGAGCCAAGTTTGCCAGTTCACCAGCGGAAGTGGAGAAGACACGGCATCATCTGGACCCAGCCAACTTTCCAGAATTTCATGATGATTTTAAAATGTGGAATGAACTGGACGTAACTCCCGATCAACTCGAAGCTTCCCTCAATATCGACACAAGCGACTCCATGGGTGACACATTCAAGAGGAAGATAGTCGAATCATACAGAGATTTCAGAAACGGCCAAGCACAAGCAAAGCCGACAAATTAGTTGTTGGAAAACGCCATATCACTGTCTTGAATAGGATTTGTCTACAGAATTCACTGCGTTTTCCAGTACCATCCCGCGCGAGGATGTCTCGCATCTGCAGTGCTTCATCTATTCACGCATGCATGACTGTTTTCACGATGTTTGCCTTCTCCTTTTTTGTTTCTTGGTAAGACCGCTACCAAGTCCTCCAAGCGTGATCGGTACGTAGAGTTGTAGGTGTTTGAAGAAGCGCTTGCAAGCCATCACGCCAGTGTCGACTACCATTTGCTCTAAAAGTCGCGAGGAGGAGTGAGAGTATTTGATGGGATCAGAAGCTTCTTCGAGTCCGTGTTATGTGAGGATATGCTGATTGTTTCTTACAACTCGAAATTCTTCTGCATGTCTGAATAGTGTTCGCCTTAGTCGAACAACAGCGAATGAAGAAGGCCTGGTCAGTGTAATTAGGAGATGCCTTCTCGATTGAAGCGTTTGGAGATTAACGTGATGCAGTATCTCTGCCTGGATCTGCTGTCACATAAGTGCTGTATCGGAACTCATCTTGAAGAAGAGGGCAATCGGCTGATTATGTTGAGCAGGCACACAATGCTCATGTAGCTTCCGCCCTTCTTGATCATATAACAAGACTTCATTCGTTCTGTGCGATCTGGATAAAGCACCCTCGCTATCTAGTGTAATCTGTTCTGATTGCTTCAAGTTCTTGCGCTTGAGTTCATGCTCTTTCGCTTGTAATTCGAGTTCCATCACCATCCGCCCCAGCAAGTTACTTCAAATTTGGGTCGTTTGTTCCCGCTACGGTTTTGAGCAGCGATGAGTCTCTTTGGTGGTTTTCCGCTCGTCCGGATACTTGTTAGTCTTCTTGCGTTTGCATAACTGAAAGAGTGGATGCACATACGCGTTGTTCAAGGGCAAATGTCGATACTGGTGTAACCACTATATCCAGAATCGCTCTGTCTTTTGCGAAGGTGTATCCATTCTCTACTATCTCACTTAGAAGCACCTCCAGCATACTGATGGTCGCGCTCACATCGCAGACCCAGTAGTACGTGTTGCTCTGGACGTGTGTGGTCGCAGCGGAGCACTCCATGACATTATTTTTCTTGGAGCTGTACTTCCACTTGCTCTACTTCAACAGCGTCGTGTTTTTCGTGTTTAATGTCAGCACAACAAACAAACGAAAGCACAGCGAACAGGACTTGCTCGTTTTAAACTCGTCCACGGATATCACCGTCATACGCTTCTACGACGCTGTTGTAACCTGTTGATTGAGCTTGGAGATTATCCTCTAATGTCTTCGTACCTGCTCAAGCCTCCAAAGCAACGCGCTTCGCGACCGCCACGCAAGCCATACATTTCTGGATGAGCTACTCGTGAAACTGGAGGTCTGCGTAGAACAGCCTGCTTATACCTACTATTTCTCGCCAATATTTTCGTGTCTACTATCTAAGGATGCCCGTCTACCATGCAGATTGCGCTGCGGGTATCGTCCAGGTTTTTCCCAAGTGAACACTATCTCGTGAACACTTTTTAGTTTACTCTGCGCTACGCTCCTCGAAACATCTTTATACGTCCCTCTCCGCGCAGCTCACTTGTGAATAGCGCCAGCATGTTGGTGGCCACGTTCATGCTATAGTTTCAGTACTTGACGGTGCACTTTGCGTGCTCGCAGCAGAGCTGAAGCATTTCTTGGACTTTTGTTGGGGATTCTTAGCCGCCATTGCCACACACTCGCGCATCCTCTTCTTCGGCAGCTTCTTGATGCAAGGTGCTTCACACTGGCGGCATTGCGAGCAGAGTTTGCTCGTCATGAACTCGACCATGAACACCACCGTTGCGCGCTTCTGTAACCCTTTCACCGGCTGGTTTGATGCCATCGCGCTTACTCCAGTCCACCCATGTCGTCGTGCTCGCCGTCGCAACAATACAGTTTGCAATCCCATCGACCGTCACAAGAGCTACGCGCTCCCAGAAAAACTCCCACTTGAGAAACAGCCGCTCCGCGCTGAAGTTCAGTAGGAACGTCACGTTACTCTAGAGGTACTGCAATCGCTCCAGGTCTTGAACGACGGCATCGCTGCAAAAACCTTCTCGTATCTAGGGCGCTGTTTCTTCAGGCCCACGATATGAGCAGTAAATCGCTTGAAGCCAGCCATGCGATGGTACTCCTTCGAAGTCACTTGCACGATATCGCGCTCGTTACGACGCGGGGATTGGCGTATCTAGATTGGGCGCTCTCTCTTCTTTTTCTTCTTTTTCTTCTTTTTCTTCTTTTTCTTCATCATCATCATTATCTTCCTTTTTCGGCCTGCTTTCATAGCACCACCATTGGTGTGGATGAAGGATAACTCCCACAGCGAATGTATCTCAGGGTCGAGTCCGACGACGACGTCTAGCACGTATCTAGGAATAATCACTGGACACTCCGAAGAGCTGTGATCGAAACTGCCAAACCGACGCAAAGTGGTGGCGAAAAGCGTACTGGTACTTCCTTTCCACTGTCATCTCCACAAACTCGCTCTTATCATCACTCCTTTGACGTCTAATCTCAAGCTGAGAGATACCAAAAGCGTGGCGTATTACTGTCTACCACAATTGTCATGAAACGACATCACCGACAGCGATACGACAGAGAGATTCCAGTTGAAGCCCTCAACTTGCTTCTTGGTGCGCACGTAGAAACCATACAGTGTGGTTGCGTTGAGCTTGATGTGCGCTATCATATACGTCGTGGATACAAGAAATAGCGAGAATACCCGGACTCTCCTCTCGAGATGCACCTCCACCATCCTCTTCTCGACCACGCTCTGGAACTTCCACAGGAGTTGAACGTAGAATGCCAGACCACTTTCTTGAATGCGCTTTGCCAACGGAATTCACTGCGCGCTTCAGTCGGTGCCATCTAGCGTTAGGATGTTTCGCATCTTGTCAAAGCCTTGTTTAGTGATAGCAGTCGAAGTTTTTTGTACTTCTGACTACAACACAAGGAGAACTGTATCTAGTACGAGGCACCTCCACGCGTTTTGTTCCTGGCTAGCGTTCGTGCGGAGAATGTTTACTCTCTCAACTGCCGAGCCATGATGAGCTGGAATTTTTGCTTGGATCGGTACGTCTTCCTTGAGCTCTTCGCGCACGCCTGCCGCAGCAATGGTTTGTAACTTCTCAGCCGGTGATGGGCTACAGTGCCGGCTTTGTATAGGCGCTATGAGATCTGTTCGATGTGCACGACTCTGTCTCTCTTTACTTCAATACCAATCGGACGAAACAATCATCGAGCAAGACGAGCTATGCGTTGCTAGCAATACCAGTAACGCTGAGCCAACAGAGCAGCGTTGTTCACTGCACTTGACTGTTTTGACTCGTCCTGCCGTTGTGAAGTGATCTATCAACGAGTGTAGATTGCTCTTCAGTAGAGCACGTCATGGGAGTCCACGGTGGGACACCATCGTCGTAGTTTGTCTTGAGCCGTGGATGTTCTTGTGGTTGGTGTGCGTCTTGCAACCGGTACCGTTTTACCCGAGTTTTGTATGCAGTACAGGAGTAAATGACGCTGCCTAAAAGGCCAGTATAACATTAAAGGATTTTTGATGTGGACTGACGTCTGCGACAGACTTCTTGTAGTCAAGTTGAGACACTATTCGAGTGATGTTGAAAATTTGTAGCGTTTTTCTTGTAGTACTGCTGCAAGAGAGTTCTTTGGTCTGGTAACGGTGCAGTGTCAAATGCCGCGTGTTCGTTGGAAGCCACATCGGCGAGGACATTATCGGCACACGTCACTCGGTGGGATATGCAAATATGCGAATCGAACTTTGTTGCGGATCGACTAATTGCGCTGGCTGTAACAGTTTACGGCAAACGCTCGAACAGCAACACAATCATTGGATTTGAAAGCAACAAAGACTCAGGACTATGGTATGCCGTTTACGCGCGATTGCTTTGAGAGTTTCAGCGCGCAAGCGCGTTCGGCAAAAGAAAATCACAGAGTGCTCCACCAAGTACTGGGACCGCAACCCATGACATGGTCAATTGTTTAAGAGCGAAGCGAATCGGGCCCTTCGAGCGATAGATTGTAAAAATCGTGAATAGGGGAAAGTATTCGCTTAAATAGTCCTGGATATTTTAGGCGACATTTTCACAGCTCCCTAGGATATTCTATTCCATTCAAATAATATTTATTCTGTTACCCTCCCCCTTCGCGGCATTACCTGGCTCCAGCCATGGCCAAGTCATTGCCGAGCAAGAAGCGCCAGGAGGAGCAGTTGATTCAGGAACTGCGCGGCTTCCAGCGTGCAAACCCATGCAACAAGCGCTGCTTTGACTGCAATGAGATGGTACCGTGCAGACTGCCCTTCCTGTGTGGTTGTAGGCGGTGCTGACTCGCTCTCTCATATACAGATGCCACAATATGTCTGTCTGGACTTCAATACTTTCGTATGCACCGCCTGCAGCGGCATCCAGTGAGTCTAATGCCACGCTATTGTCCTTGAACTACTGTGTTTTGGTAACTCATTTGCTGTTGCAGTCGAGAGTTCGCGCACCGAGTCAAGTCCATTTCCATGTCCAAGTTCACGGAGAGCGAAGTCAAAAACATGATCAAACGTGGTGGCAATGAGGTTGGAGCTATTTGAGGGAGCAGAGTAAAGCAAATGTCTTGCTGATGGAGCGTTGATCGTGCTCTATTGACAGGCAGCGCAAAAGTACTGGAGGAACAAGCACGACCCCAGCTTTCGTCCGAATGGAGGCAGCGATGGCGAGCGCACGCGTAACTTTATCCGTTTGACGTATCTCGATCGCAAGTACGACATGAAAGCGTGGGGACTGCCATAGCTATCGGTCTCTTGACTAACTCATTGTTTGTTTAAACCAGGTGGGTGTACGAGTCTCCGCGCCATGCTAAGGGCCAAGAGCCCAAGCGAACGTCGGTGAGTTTCCCTGCTTTTGGCTCCTGGTGTCAAATGTCTGTTGCATGCTCTACGTTTGCAGGTGACTTACTAGTATTCTTCATGTAGAAAAGCAGCAAGAAACAAGAAAAGAAATGCGACAGCTTCTCTTCTAGCTCAAAGCCTGCTAAATCTACGAGTGGAAGCGAGTTTGGAGACTTTTCCAACTTTGAAGACAGCAGCAACACGGCAGCACAGTCCTTTGGAGACTTCGGTAATTTCGACAGCTCAGCTCCCACGAAGATTGAAACATTTGCAGATTTTAGCAACTTTGAAAGACCGAGTGCAGCTCAGAAGGCAGCTCCAAAGGCAATTCCACGACTACCAGCACCGAAGTTTGACTCGTTCAAAATCGCACCGCCACCCGTATCAAACTTTCCTGAACCCACTGTAAATGCAGTGCCCGCTACGAAGAATCTCATGGGTCTTGGTTCACCGAAGCAGACTGATGACCCGTTTGGTTTTGATACTCCAACACCAACGACTGAAAACCTGAGCCATTCAGCACCAGTAGCTTCGCCTCCATTTGATTTTGGTGCCCCAACACCAAGCAGTCGTGCGGAAAGTTGCTCCGACTCGGCGTCTCTTGATCCCATCATCAACATGACAGCCGCAGTTTCGTCAGCATCAGTACCAACCCCTCAGAACGCGTCGCCTTTTGATGCATTCAGCTCTTTGAAAGTGTCGTCACCTTTGGCGTTTGATGCATTCACGACTCCATCACCTGCATCTACGGTGAACACCTTTGATACATTTGGTGGAGGTGAGGATGCCTTTGCAGATTTTACCGGCTCTAGTAGCTTGTCGAGAACAAACTCAGCCAATCCGGTTCTGGATCCTTTTGCCACTTCAAGCGAGAAACCTACTTCTACTGCTGCTACTGTTGATCCATTTGCGGCTTTTGATGGTATGCACCAGAGCAAGGGTTCTGCATCTACGTGTGGTAGTGGAACCCCTACATCTGACTTTGGATCATCAACAGGTTTCCCAGTGGGCAACGGTGTCATCCAGCAGCAAGCTGCGACGAGCAATCAGCTCATGTTTACAAGTGGTACAGGCGAGAGTAGCGGATTTCCTGCAGCTCAGCAGCAGCAACACGTCAGTGGCGCGATGAACCAATCGTTTGGTGAATTTCCGCTACAGCAACAACCTCAGAATACGTTTGATGGTCAAATGCAACAGCAGCAGCCTCAGAACACGGTTGGCGGTCAAATGCAGCAGCAGCAACAGCCTCAGAATGCGTTTGGTGGTCAAATGCAGCAGCAACAACAGCCTCCGAATGCATTTGGTGGTCATGTGCAACAGCAGCAGCAACCTCAAAGCACCCAACAGCAGCAACAACCTCAGAGCACGCAAATGCAGCAGCAGCAGCCTCAGAATATGTTTGGTGGTCAAATGCAGCAGCAACAACAGCCTCAAAATGCGTTTGCTGGTCAAATGCAACAGCAGCAGCAACCTCAGAGCACGCAAATACAGCAACAGCAGCCGCAGAATGCTTTTGGCGGTCAAATGCAGCAGCAGCAACAGCCTCAGAATACGTTTGGCAGTCAAATGCAGCAGCAGCAACAGCCTCAGAATACGTTTGGGGGTCAAATGCAGCAACAACAACAGCCTCAAAATGCGTTTGGTGGTCAAATGCAGCAGCAGCCTCAGAATACGTTTGGGGGTCAAATGCAGCAACAGCAACCTCAAAATGCTTTTGGTGGTCAAATGCAGCAGCAGCAGCAGCCTCAGAATATGTTTGGCGGTCAAATGCAGCAGCAGCAGCCTAAAAATGCTTTTGGTGGCCAAATGCAGCAGCAGCAACCTCAGAATGCGTTTGGCGGTCAAATGCAGCAGCAGCTGGTGCAATCGTTTAATCCAGAACAACCACCACAGAATCAGCAGCAATGGTGCGGGCAACAAGGATTTCCTGGGCAGCAACAGCCAATGCACTCGAAAAGGCATGAGAACACTGGGCAGCTCCCACCTCGCCCGACTGGAGACGCTTCTCTTGCGCCGATCCAAGGAAAAGTGAGCGTGCACATACAGCTACAGTCTTGTAGATGGTTTGCTAACATGTGCGTGTGTTTCTGGTTTGCATGTAGACTCCAGCATCAGCTTCTTCGATCAATGACCCATTTGCTTCCCTTAACATGGACAGCCTAGGATTCGGTGGTTCGAGCAGCGCAGCCCGCACAGGCTCAGGCGGAGTGACTAACTCTGCGCCTTTCACATCTGCGAACCAATCCGAGACAAGCAGCTCTTTCGGGAATACCCCAATGCCCTCGGGGTCGATCTCCTACGTCCAGTATGTACCATAGCTTCAACGAGGAGATTGGCAAGAGTACTAACCGTAGTGACTTTCTGTTACCTAGGCCTCAAGCGACTGGCTCATTTTCGCTCTCTCAGCAGAATACTGCCACATTTGCTGATCCGAATGCGTAAGCTCCCGTAATGCTTCCGCTATGGCAAGCGTTGATTGTCTAATGCTTTCCTTGTTGTCACGAAGATTTGGCGACTTCGCAAGTGCGCCAGCTCCTGCGCCTTCAGCAAACCTTATTGACTTGCTTTGAGCGACCACCATGCCGAATCTCGCGAACGCAGCTCAAGATGGCATCTACCTTAGATCACAATGCACGAACTGTACATCTATCCTCTGTCGGATAAGCGTTTTGCTCGGTATCCAGGACCGGGCCCGGGTGAATATTGTCTCGTACCAACAATTGTTTTTCCTTCCTTCGTATCATGTCTGAAAGCCTATATATGATGACCGCGTAGAGTAGCTCAAACGTTTGTGCTAGAGTTGCGGTTGAACAGTCCAACGATGCATGGTATCGTCGCGTCACGTCATAGTGACATGTCCAATGCATGACAAGGGCGGACGAGAAGGGTGGATTTCATGCTAGCCGCACAACCAACAGAGTCGGCTGCTTACTGCATACGCAGCAAACACCTCAACCACATTTTTGCAATGCGCAACACAAAATCCGCCCGGACAGAAGAAAGCAGCAAAGTGTGCTGCAATCAACCCAGTGACGGCAAAGGAGCACGGTTCGGTTCTATTTCAGCGCCGATTACGGACTCTCTCCTAGCAGCGGTTTAACCCCATGACAAGAGCAGCTGGTAGACTAACTAGTACTTTAGTCCTCCTCAATCTCGATGTTGGTCTTCTCGGACACGTAGATACCATCAAGGAACTTACGGATATCCTTGCGACGCACCAGACAGGCCTGCGTGATGTTAGCGGCGTCCTGTGACACCTTCTGGAGGTCAATGCCGCTCAGCTCGATCTGGTCCTTCACGTCGTTCGTGCGCACGTACTGGACGCCCTCGGACAATGCCACGCGACGCACGCGCTTCTCACCAAGGAAATTACGGATCTCCACCACGTTGTTGTCAAACGTAACGTTGATGGGAAAGTGGGCGTACACAAAGCGCATCTTGTAAAGGTAACCAACACGCACACCCGTAATCATGTTCTCGATCAGCGAGCACACCGTGCGCACACAAGCGAGCTGCTTGCGGTTGCCAAACCACAAGTCCACGCGAAGCTGCTCCTTGTTCACGCGACGCATGTCAAGCGTCAGGTGACGGAAGTCACGGTACAGCTCACCGCGCTTGCCACTAACGGTGACCTTGCGGCCGTCAAGGATAAGCTTGACGTCATCGGGGATGGTAATGAAGCGGGTAGCCAAAAGCTGACGGGGCATCTTGGTCTCAGGTCTGGGGGGGAATGCTAGTTCGCAAGTGTTCTGGAGGTAGGTTTCTACAGGAATTGACTGGCGCAGAGATCATCGGAAAAACGCAGCTTTTCATTGGATGAGGAATAAACAATATTTCAATGAAGCGTCATGTGAATATCGAATGACGCTTCAATTATTATAAAAAGCAATGTATCCATGCTTTTCTATCTACTATCTGAAGGACTCCATGCTAGCTCTTCGACTGTGATTGGTGGATGGCTCTTTGCTGGTCGCGTGGCGAACCCAAAGAGGGCTAATAACATGGGCATCCACTCTTCCACTTGTACCGCCAGACGCATACCAAGCACAACAACATCCGTGGCTCAAGACAAACGACGATGGAGATATGACTCCAACATTAGAAAGAGCACAAGGCGCACAGACAAAAGTCTGATGGCATCATCTTGAAGAACGCTTTCGAGCACGGCAAGGGCAACACCACCGTCCCGTATCGGCTGAACAACATCTGCCGTGACCCTCTTCTTCAACACAAGATTCGACGCAGCACTCATGCGCCGAAACAGATCCAGATAGAGGTCTGGCATCTGGTCAATCTTCACACGCTCCGATGTCTCGAAAACAGTCTCCCTCTCCTCAACTACACCGACAAGACCTTCTTTGACCACTGGGATTCGGGCGTGGCGTCAACTTCTCAGATGCGTCTCATTGCAGAGAAGGACTTGTGGGAAAGCATCCGTATGTGTCAGTCACAGAGAGCATGACACGGACTCGTTGAAGCCTTCAGACTCACCGGATACTCTCAGCTCAAAAGCGAACTTCGTGAGCAGATGGTGGTCAACGCTGGCGTGATGATTCGTGAGCACTTCAAGAAACGTCTTCAGTTTATGTGCTGATCACATTTGGCGGCCTTGGTAGCAATCTCACCAAGAAGCAAGCAAAGGAGAAAGAAAACATTGTGAATATGATCATGCGTGCGTGCAAGAGTACCGAAGACGGAAGCGTTGAAGATGCGAGACATTCTTACGCCAGATGGCACGGACTGGAGTACACAGTGAATTCCGTTGGCAAAGCGCATTCAAGAAAGTGGTCTGGCATTCTACGTTCAGTTCTTGTGGAAGTTCCAGAGCGCAGTCAAGAAGAGGATGGTGGAGGCGCATATCGAGAAGAGAGTCCGGGCGTTCTCGCTGTTTCTTGTGTCCACAA
>NQFO01004364.1:0-34958 GCA_003991265.1 Pseudoperonospora humuli | reverse complement strand
CCTTTGCACTTTCTCCGCTTCGGTAGCTTCGTGTCGATTGTGTAGCTGACGGCCGAAAGCGTCTGGTGGCACTGCGAGCAGAGCTAGCTCGTCATACACTCGTTCATGAACACTTCATCGTCGCGCACTTCTGCAATGCTCCTGCCACCCCTTTCACCAGACTGGACGCGTGTCCTTTGATGCCATCGCGCTTACTCCAGTCTCCGTACGTCACGCGCGTCTTCATGCTCGTCGTCGGAACAACAAGCTTTGCGATCGCATCGACCGCCACACGAGCCAAAGTACTGCAGTCGCTCCAGGTACTTCGTGTAGCTCGCGGTCTTGAACGACGGCATCTCTGCAAGTGTCTTCTCATACTGAGGGTGCCGTTTCTTCAGTCCCTCGTTCTAAGCAGTAGATCGCTTGAAACGAGCCATGTGACGGTATTCCTTCGACGTCACTTGCACGAAATCGCGCTCGTTATGATGCTAAAGTAGCGGAGATCGGCAGATCTAGACGGAGTAGTCGTTCGGCCTTGTCATCATCCTTCTCCATCCTTGCTCTTCCTCTCCTCTTCTTTGACTTGTCTTCATAGCATTAACTTTGTTGTGGGGGTTAGAGCTATGAAAGACCTCTCTCACAGGAGTACGCAGTACCCGCATCCTAGGGTTCAGCTAGTCCGATGACAACGTCTGGCACGTATATAGAAGTAACTCAATGAGCACTCGGAAAACTTCTTGTCGGTCCTCTTCTTGCCTTCCATCTGTGAACAAAACAGCAAAACTGACGCACCGTGTCCGTCGCTCGTTGCTTGATTGACAAAGAGGCGACTAGCGTGCTGGTACTTCTCCTCCACTGTCTTGGCATCACTGTCTAGACGCATGGTTTCCAACTTAGCGATATCAAAAGCGTGGCACATTACAGTCTACTTGTTCTCCTGAAACGACTTCACCGACAGCGATACGCCAACAGGAAGTTTCCAGTTGTAGTCCTCAACTTGCTTCCACAAGCGCGAGTAGGAGCCATACAGAGTAGTCGCATCCAGCTTGATGTGCGCTCTTGCGTACGTCGTGGACACAGGAAACAGCGAGATCGCCCGGACTATCTTTCCGTTCGGCACCTCCGCCATCCCCCTCCACCGCGCTGTGGAGCTTCCACAGGAGTCGAACGTAGAATGCCAGACCATTCTCTTAAATGCGGTTTGCCAACGGAATCTACTGCGCGCTCCAGTCGGTACCATCTGGCGTAAGAATGGCTTGCATCTGCAACGTCCGTCTCGTCGGTACTCTTGCATGTGTCTATGATCGCATTCATGGTGAGGTCGCTACCAAGGCCTATAAATGTGATCAGCACGTAGAGTCGGAGGCGTTTCTCGAAGTGCTCACGGATCACCACGCCAGCGTTGACTACCATCTGCTCGAAGTTCTTGTTTGACAGTAGAATATCTGGTGAGATTACAGGCTTCAACGAGTCCGTGTCGTGCTCTCTGTGTCTGATACATACAGATGCTTATCCGCAAAATGGGATTCTTTCATGCAACGAGACGCGTCTGGGGAGTTGATGCCACGCTCGAAAACAATGGTGGCCAAAGATGGTCCAACCAGCATAATTATTTAGTCGGAGATCGTTCTATAAGCATCGAAGCGTATGGAGAGTGACCAGATGTCAGGCATCTGTTTCAGCGCATGAATACTGCGTGGAATCTTGTGCTGAAGAAGTGGCTCGCGGCAGATGGCGTATATGCGACACGCGACAGTTGTAGGACCCTATATCAGTCATCCAGTCCCCTTTAGGCTCGCCACCCAGTCATAGTGCTGGGACAGCCCTAAGTCATGGAAATTGTAGAAGATGACAATGTCACTGTTTCTAATAATAAGCATATATTAAATGTTGAAGATTGATGTCTCATGCGCTCTATGCATATTTGCATATGTGTGTAGTGTGTGCTTGAGTCAAGACTACTAGCTCAGTTAGTCAGGGTACGGCAATGCCTAATCCTGAGGTCACGGGTTCGAAACCCTGCAGAGACAAAAGTTAAACCTTAGGGTCCTTATGTTCGGGATTCCTCAGCACTGTCCTGCCAGGTAATGACGTCCCAGACTTTTTGGTTATGGAGCGCATTACGCTACGCGGGAAGGTCCACATAAGAGAGAAAGGGGTGCGTAGTAACAGCATATACTAGATTGAATGGTTAGCAAGCGAAGATAGCACACACTGTAGGAAACGATTAACACATAAACACAACTCATTTTTCGGCTTGCAATCCCGGTCGTAAGACCATCTACTAGCTCGATAGCCTGACTCAAAACTACATCAAATTCCTGTGTTAAAACTAGCACGTTAACTCACTGGAAAATATTACGAGTTTGCGACAGTACCCGATGCTTCTTTTTTATTGTTGAGCCGTAAACATACTTCCGTTTGGCTCACTGTATACCAGTAATGAAAGTGCATACCTGGCAACTGACTAGATGATGGTTTTTTGTCGAAGTCAGGACATTTGCGAAATTGGACAAACAAGCCGCAACATCATATTCGTGAAAAAGCGTGGGTACGAACATGGGACGCGTCAAATTGCTATTGCTTCTCGCGACTGCTCTTCTAATAGCCGTCCAGGCTGCAAATATTAAGGACACGACGAAGGACAAAGATGCCGAGGGACACTTGCGAGCCATGGAGACAATCGCCGAAGGCGCTACCGAAGAGAGGTTCGTAGCTCGAACGTTTAATAACCTTTACTGGAAGGCTTCCGACGCACTTGACAACTTTATAACCAAGTTTGCAAAGTACACACCCATGCCAAAGAGTTGGAAATTCAACTTATGGGTACGCGCGGGAAAGAACCCCACAGATATCAAAAACTTGTACGGAAAGAAAGGGAAGACGGATAAATGGAGGAAAGGATTCTGGCTGAAGTTTTGCAAGTATTGGCTAGGGAAAGGTGGTCGATATTCAACTTATTGATATCTCGGGTCATGTTGTCATGCGTTGGGATTCGGAGTTCTGGGGGGATTCACAAATACATATAAAGTGTAGTCCTAGGCAGCCAGTTGTCCGAGTAATACTTCAAGGCAGTCATAGCACAGCGAAAGAAGAGAGTAAGCTCAAAAGAATTTTTGATGCGTAACTTCGATGTCTAAAGCTGATGAATGAACTTAAACGAATGGCGCTCGTAGCTAAGAATTCAAATACTATATGCTCCTTGTAAAGTATGAAACAAAACCGTAGCAATGGAGGTGGCAATGGCCTCTTGACCATTTTGCCTATACTTGGGCTCAGAAAAGAGCTTAGAGCGTGACATCGTAGCACGAGAAAGATTTGTTACTTGTCAGAAAAGTCTACCTTGTCAGAGCCTAGGGGCGACCGAAGATCGCGATCTGGAAGCAAATGAAGCGCGAGCTCGGCGTCATCAATCATCTGCAGTTTTGTTTTGTCCACTAGTTTGCTGTACCACCACAACAACAAAATGCTCAGAGTGCACAGCAAGATGTTGATCCAAAATACTGGGGCAAGAGTCGGAATAGCTGCAGGAAGGAGAGGTAGGATAATCCGCGACACAGAGGCTGCGGAGCCAAGCAAGCCCATCAGCGTACCCTGGGGGCGTCCTCCCAGTAGCTTTGAGAAGGCTGCTACAACAACTGCCGTCGTGATTGGACAGCCCACACTCCAGACGAGAAACTCTGCCACTGCCAGCTGCGGAAATGATAAGGTCGCTGGCATCACTACCAGGATCACATTACCTGCAAGTAACATTAGGAAGCCCAACTGCACCCAGCTCACATCCTGAAGACTGTGACGGAAGTACTCAATCGAAAAGTATGACAGCAAACCCAGCAAACCCAGATAAAACTGAAAGTTCGATGCATCAACCACAGCACTCACACTCTCCGGGTTACTGCCAGTCACTTGAAGGAACAAAGGGATGTTCACTGTCTCAAACACCGACAAAATGCCGCGTGCAGTAAAGTTCAGGAAAATGAACACCACTGCACCGATGTTCACAACACGGTCCGGCATCGTCGTGATATTGCTCAGAGTTCTACATGAAGTAGCATCTTGATTTGATTCTGATGGACCATCCCGAGTCTGAATAGACCCGTCGTATAGTGCCAACATGCCGATGATTGTCAATGCGTTGAACGCCACGAGAATCATTCCCGGCGACGTAAACTTATTGAAGTGGATACCAAGAATGTACGAGTCTGTATTGGCCACCAGACTGCCAAGACCAGGGGTCAACGCGTAGCCGAAGAACACGACCGTCGCTAGCATCGTCAAGTACGTGAGTCGCTGGTTGATGGTCGTAATCGACGCCACATCTGCGCGACAGACACTACGATTGCCAGCTCCAAAGCCCACGATGAACCGACTCACAGCAAGCGCTGTCAAGCTTCCGGTCGCGTGTTCGTCGGCAAAGACGTAGATGAGGTTCCCGACGAGACAAATACCCGACGAAACGAGGTAGACAGAGCGGAACGAATAGCGGTCGCACATCCAGCCAAAGACTGTGGATGAAATGAGTCTTCCCACTGAGAAGAGCGACGTGAGCATGCCCATGAAGGCCAGGTCTCCGCCCAGTGACTTGGTGTAGAGGAAGAGCGTGGCCAAGACCACACCACGCGAGGATTCAGCTGCGAACTCCACAAAGTTGATCATGGCGATGTTGATGTACCATTGTGATAGACGACGAGGGACGCTCAACTGCGTGACGCCCAATGTGCCGTAGTTGGGACTAGTGATCACCATTGGAAATGTATCAACAATAGCCTATAACCCTAGCCGTACCCGCTGACGTGGATACTTTTTTCACGTCAGTTTTTACATACTTGAGGAAATAGCACCACTCTATCCGACTGCAGCGTATTCTTCAACATATCGGACGTCTGGTGCATCCGTGAGGACCACCATTGCACGCTTCTGCGACGCGTCTTCTACGCTGTCGCACTTGATCTTTCGGCGGTCTTGTCAACAACGCGGTTCACGTCTCTGCCTCTCTTGCTGTGGACAAAGAACGTCTCTTACAGCGCTCGCATCCAGGGATCTATTCCAATGACGACGTTTGGCAAGAAACACTGAACAATCGGAAAGCGTTTTGGACGATTTCTTCCCGTTCTCCGTCTTTGGCTGGAGCAGCACATCTGACACGCCAAATCTGTCGCTCGTGACTTCCCAAATCAATCCGACAAGACACCATACCATAGGCCCAAGTATCATGCGCTCACGAATCCCGCTGTTCTCTCCATCTTGCATGAGAACGCCTCGCATCTGTAGCGTTTTCGTCGCATTCGTACTGTTGGTACTCTGTCACCCATGCATGATTGCTTTCACACGGTTCATCATCTGCTTCATTTGCTTCTTGGTACGATAGCTTCCTCCAAACGTGATCTGTACGTAGTTGAGAGCATTTGAAGAAATGCTTGCAAATCATCGTGCCTCTATTTGCTTACGAGATGTTTGTGTAAGGCCAGAGTATCCGGTAAGACCAGAATCTACCTCGAGTTCTCGTTGTGTTGATGTACTATACCTATTTTTACAAATCGAGATCCTACTGCTCGACGAAAAGTGTCTGAGAAGTTACCGCCACGCTTGAACAACAGTGATCGAAGAAGGTCAAGCCAATATAGTCATGAAGAAAGAGCCGTTCTCGAGGTGTCGAATCGTGTGAAGGTAAACGAGATACCACGCCTCTATCCGGATCTATTTTATTGCATGAGCACTGCGACGGATTTTTTCTTGAAGTAGAAGGTCACGGTAGATTGTATGAAGCCGGCACATGATGCTAGTGTAGCCCGTGCTCTTCTTGAAAACATTCTCCTTGATCAAAGCCAAAATACTCTTGCGCTTACGCATTTCCCCCACTAGGTCCAGCAACTTTTGAGACGTCCATTTATTCCACGCTTTTGAACAGCGGAGGGATGTCGTTGATCTTGAGTCTCTTTGATGATTTCCTACTATTATAGCAAGAAGACCCTTTTGACGTGCAGTGTATACACAGATTGTATACTCCGCTTTGCTTGACATATTATTGTTTTAGTTGTCACGACAAGACAGCGGTTGTAAAACTGCATTGTGCATTTAACTCGTCGTAAGATCCAGCACTTTGTGCTTGCAGACAAGTCAAAGTCGTCGATTATTGACGAGGTTTCGTTTAACACTTGTACGCTAGGATAGTATCGCTCAGATTCTTAATCAATGTGGCTTGATTTCACCAAACTGCTGGTGGCCTGTAGTTTCAGAGTGCAAAAGTGCCTCCTTCTACAGAACAACGCCAAATACAAACGTGAAGGAATTCCGAGCCAGTGGCGATCATTGTAAGGCAGGCTTACCTGTCCAACAAAGGTACTTCTGCATACCATACACATGATACTGAAGCGGGCAACATCGGTGAACTCGTGCTTCTGATGAGCCTCTACCGCGACTTCGCTTGCACGTTCCACCTACATAAAGTAAAACAACGCTTAGAAGCAGCTTCATATCCTATAATGCACCTATCGGCCTCTAATACCTTTGTGAAGTCATTGATCGCAAAGAGCGTCACATCCTGGCGTTCAGACGCTGTGGTCGATGGGGCTTCAACCACGAGGTCGTAGTGAATTCCGTCGTAGAGTAAGAACATCCGCTGCGTGAAGCCTTGATCTTCGCCATAGCAAAGTCTACTCATACTTGTGACGTCAAAGACAACCATTTCCACCTTGTAATACGCTGACAGAATCGACAACTCGATCTCGCCCCCCCATGATTTGTCGTCCATGATCCAAGCGCAATACTCATATACTGGACGACCCAGAAACACCTCCGAGTATTTCTCAGGGTCTGCCAGAATCGTATCTTTGATCAATTGCCGCATCACGTGGTCATTTCGTTTTCGGTCCTTAGTGAGAGCGTATCTGCGATACAGAAATTAGCTTAAAGCTAGCCAGTAGCTCACTACAGCCAAACTCTACGCCACATACCCAATCGCATGGAAAAGGCAACTGTTGTCTGCCGGCATCACACGACGCATAAATACTGATGTCGACTTGATTTGAGTCCCGCCAGTCGCTCGGACTTCCTTGAGCACAAGCACTGAGCCCGTCCGAATTCCCAAAGCTGACAACGTGCTCTCCTAGAACCATCCAAAGTATTAGTTGACGCTATTCTCTAGCTACTTTACAGCCTTCGTTTCCACGAACTCCTCGCCCGTTGATCATCTTGGGAGGGTATCCTGTCATCACTGTATCGAACAACATATAGAAGGAGGTTAAAGAATACACTGCCATGGTTTTTGATGGAGCTCATGGAATCGGTCGTACCATGCTGGTCCTCAGGCGAAATAAGCGTCTTCTCAAACAGGTGAGCACGCAGTCCGTCCAGCGTGATGTCGTCCGGCAGATTCATGAGCTTCATCGATGTGCCATCGGCAAACGTCACCTTAAAATTCATCGGCATTTCGGGGATGGCACAATAAGGTATGAGTTTTTAATCGCTATTATAGAGAGCAGTGACAATGTCACTCCTACAATGTCATGAGGGCTACTTTTTCAAATCCACTACTTTTCTATCTTGCCCATGAGCCGATTGACCATGTTGATGGCGACGTTCACGTCGCGATACTTGGCGTTGCACTCTGCGTGATCGCAGCGGAGCCCTTCGTAGCACTGCTACTCTTCAAACTAGACCTCAGCTTGGTTGCGTGGTAGCACAATACCTTTTCGCTTTCTCCGCTTCAGCAGCTCGTGTCGATTGTGTAGCTGACGATCGAAAGCGTCTGGTGGCACTGGAGCAGAGCTTGCGAGTCATAACTTGTCCATGGACACCGCCGTCGCGCGCTTCCGCAAAGACCCTGCAAACCTTTTCACTGCAGTCGCTCCATGTACTTCATGTAGCTCGTGGTCTTGGATGAAGGCATCGCTGCAAGGGTCTTTTCGTACTCAGAGTGCGCTGGAAGCCAGCCATGTGATGGTACTCCTTGGACGTCACTTGCACGATGCCACGCTTGTTATGACGCTTTGGGAACAGGAATCGACGGATTGAGACCGATCGGTCTCATTCAAGCTTTACTCACAGTGCCATTAAACGCTTTCGTCTGTGAATACACAAGGCAAGAAGCAGCGGAACAAAAAGACGCGCAAGAGTGCGGCGGTGGCAGGCGGCAAGGTCACGGACAGTTGGCTGTGGCTGTGGATTCCCAGAAACGCTGACGAAATACTTCGGAGTGCTCCACTGTGACACGTCGTGAACGCGGCCATCAACATGCTGGAGACGAAAGATAGAAAATGTGGATATGAAAAAAGTATCCACATAGGTACTGGATATTGCAGGAGGTGACATTGTTACTACTCCCTGGAACTTAGTCTTTCTTAAACCAATTAGCCAACTTTTGCGCAATTTTGGCCTTTAGAGCGTTTTCATCATCGCTCCGGCTAACGGCAGGGTCGTCTGCAAGCTCCACAACGGCGTTGGACGCGCCCAGGTAACGCTCTTCAAAGGAGCCAATACCTGGGACAATGTGTCCATCATTGCTGAGCCTTGAGTCGAAGGAAGCAGTCACTAATCGAGCGTCACCGAATGTCTACCCAGCCACGAAACACAGCAGAAAAGGATTAGATGAAAGTCAACTCCAAGCTTCAATTGAGACTCGAACAAACCTTGCAAAACTTATCTGCGGCTTCTGGACAAGTGACAAGAGTCACGACTGTGATTTTTTCCTCTTCAACGCCTTGATGCATTAAGAGCTGAAACCAATAGCACCACAAACGTTGTCAAAAGGAGACAAGACAAAAAAGCTGGACGAAGAGTGCACATCCGCACATAAATGATTTTGTCAATCTGGCCAATCGACGCAAGCTCTGGCAATAGAAGCAGGACCTCATGGCCATCCAAATCTTCTGGAAGACTCGTATTAGCAATCTACAAAATATCGCCGAAACTTGTGAGCCAAATGACAAACTAAAAGCAAGATGGGCGATTAAGTACCTTGTTGCTACCCTTGGCGATCTCTTGCACTAATATCTCGCCGTACTTGGCATCATATGGAAGGGACGTGCGGAGAACTTGAGCCAAACTGTGCATTGACAAAGCAAATGAGAGCCAGAACTTCCTGCCAACACTCTAACGTACGTACCCTTTCTGAACATCCGGTATGGTGGCGACACTGATCCCACACAACTTCACATCATCCTCGAACACGAGACCTTCCACTTTGTATCCACGTGGTGTCGTCACAACGGCCTGCACCATTCATTCGTCAGTGACGGTCTGCTTTACAAAATAATGTTTCGCCGTTATCGCCACCTCGTCGTCGTTCGGGAGCTCTGTGAGCGCCAAGTCCAGCGTCGAACGCAGCACCCCGTTCGCATCATGAGCAAACTTTGCACCTATATACACGACGATAGCAGTAACAGACAAGTAGACGGTCAGCACCCGTACAAGCATCCTTCGCCTCATTTCCAGCACTCCCACCAGCGTTCTTGTAGTCGCGAATACGCGTCATCCCGAGCTGTATGAGCTCGCTCTCCAGATCTAGCACCACCACATTTTCATGCTATAACCAATGTCAGTCAAATCCACAGTCGCTACATATTTCTAAAAGAAATAAAAACGAAATTGCAACCGACCTGAGCCTTCCAGAGCTCAAGACGCACTCCTCGCCCCAACGCTTCACTAACGACAAGAGGCCTTAGCAAAACTGCTAAAGTCTGCGTCATTTTCCTATTCCTTCGTACCCGCTTGCATACACCCGTTGCTCCGCACGCGTCTGTTGCTGCAATTGTAACATCGGAGCGCCCAGTAGCGCTACTGCTCCTAGCTTTGCATGACTTCTCACGGCTCGTCGAAACATCGTTTTTGAGTAGTAAAATTGGAAATGACCTCATGAGTAATGGTGCCATTGTTGCATTGTAATAAAACAATGAAACGACTGACGTTCATTGGTTGAAAAGAAGACTTCAACTCTTGTGTTGAAGAGTCACTACCTGCAGCATGTTGAAGCGGCCGAGTCATGATTCGACTTCAGAGTCTCGCTCTTCATCGCCTCGACGAAGGCGGCAAACGACTGGGAAGAGCAGGTCGAGAGCGAGTAACGTTGCGCAGGATTCGAGGGATGATGCAGTCCAGAAGAAGACGAGGAGGGAGAGATTGAAGACGGACGGCGGGAGGAAGCAAGCGCCACTGTTGGACCACACAATCGTCGACGTAGTTCATCGTGCTATGGCAAGACCGACACGGCGACGTGCAAGTCGCTATTGGCTTGAGCAGTTTGCCATGTATGAAGATGCAAAGCAACCAGGCACGATCAAGAGCGAGAGATTTACGAGATGTCTGAACAAGATGGGGATTGAACTCGAGACGCGAGCAGATTACGAGGCGCTGGCCAATTGTTTCGAAAGTAGCGATAGAGGTGACAGTGATCGTGAAAGTACTGCAAGCGACAACAATATGACGGACCGAAAGGTACAGACAGTGGATTATGCAGCGTTTGTTGACTTTGCGTACAACGTGCGAGATTCGGACGAGTTGAGTGAAATCGCGGCATTGCTGCGTGAAAGCATCTCAAACTATGACGGAAAGAAACAGTCGTCGACGTCATACAGCGTGGCAGTAATGCTAGAAAAAATGGACCGACATGAGCGCGGATGGATCACTTCGACGCAGTTCGAGCGTGTCCTGCAACGAGAGGACCAAGGACTGTCATTCAACTTGTCTGCCACACAAATCAGCACTCTAGTGAACCGCTTTGAGTACGAGTACGAGCAGCAACAGCTCAGGATCGACTACATGCAGTTCGCGCAGTGGCTACAGCCGCTACTTCATCTTGATGTGAAAAAAGTTCACGAACGCGTGAGATCATTGGTCAAACAGGCTCGCACAAAAGCGGGATGGAAGTTGGATGCGGTGGTTAAGGCGATGGACTATGACAGAGATGGACAGATAAATGCAGCTGAGCTGAAAGAAGCTCTTTTCAAGATGGGGCTTCCACTGACAGATGCGCAGATTCGATGTTTGACAGACGAATACGATATCGACGGAGACGGCAAGATTCAATACCGAGAGTTTTTATCGTCCTTCGCAGTGCAACAAGGTGAAGAGAAGGAAGAAAAGAGGGTCAGCAGCAGCTCAATAGGTCAGAATCAAAGTGATACCGGAAGCACAAGGGACCATATCAAAAAGAGGAAGAGCACGCTAAAGCACAATGTACGAAACTCGTACAGCTGGGACATCACGAAAGCTTTTGCACGAAAACAGTCCGCAAAAGGCGGTAAGCGGCTGAGTACAATTGACAAGCGTCTGGCCAAAAGAGAGACTTCGTCTTCTCCTGAGGAGTACAACAATGAGGGTACAAGTAGGCAGCGAACAAAGCGGCATGAAACATCAAGCGAGGAAGACGTCACCGCAAAACGAATGACCAAATGGAAATCGAGTAAGCAAAAGCGACAAACGAGTTCGACGGATGAAGATGAGCAGCTTAGTAGCTCTGCCTCAGACAACCAAGGAAGGCAGCACGCAAAGGCAAGAGCAAGAGCAAGACGCGATGTGACGAAGAAACGGGGTGAAGCTTTGTCATCTACCGAAAGCGACAAAAGCACAAGTCACGAGCACAGCATGAAACGGGAAAGCAGAAGAAGACGCAGAGTCAATGAGAATTTTACCAAAGCTAGGGGCGATGGAGAAGGGAAAGACCAGGACAGCAGTAGCTCCAAAAGTGTCAAACGCGTATCGTCACGTGTAAAAAGCCGTCAAAAGCATTTTCGAGAGTCTCGGAAGCAAAGATTGGCTTCAAGTTCACCTGCTCGGTCTCGCAGTCGTCAAAAACTAATGCAGCGACGATCACCTCGTAGACATCGCTCACGTTCAGCCTATGGACGAAGGACTTCAAGTCCACGAAGGCCACCCAGAGTCGGTCGATCACGGTCACGGCAAATGCGGCAGTCCAAGCTACGCAACACGATGTTCAATAGCAATGACGTCACTTCTAGCTTTTCCGACAACAATGCCTCATCGTCTGGCCTGGACGTTGAGCAACTCTGCCGGCGTCAGAAAGCACGAGTACAGCGAGATAATTGGAAAGAAGACCATGACGAAGAGACAGAAGACGAGACTAACGAAGACAAGGGAGACGGCAATGCAAATAGTGATGAAGAAGATGATGGAGAAGTATGGAGCCGATCCGATGAAGAACACTATAAACATCTGAAGCGCTCACTTCGTCGAGCATTTGATTTCTTCGACCTGGACCAGACGTCTACCATAGATAAACGCGAGTTAAGTCACGTCCTGCGTGCTTTGGGTCATGAATTCACCTCGAAAGAGTTGGATGCTGAAATGGCGAACGCTGACTTGGACCGCAACGGGCAGTTGGACTTTAACGAATTCGTGGCGTTTGTGAAGAAGCAACTCGCTCAAACGACTTATTTGCTGTCGCAACAGCGAGAAATGGAAATCCGTCAGTCTTTCCAGTCGCTCGATACTGACAAGAATGGGGCTTTGGATGAGCAGGAATTCGAGTATCTCATTTACAAAGTGCTTCAAGTAGAACTATCCATCGAAGAGCAAGACGCGCTGCTCGATTTTGTCGACAAAGATGCAGACGGTTTGATCAGTGAAGACGAGTTCATTGGGTTTATGAAAAAGCTACAAGCGTTGCACCTGAAGCAAAGTGGCAAAGGCAACTGGAGAAAGCAGAAGCAATTCTTTGACACTCTTGATGCCACCTCGCAATTGGCTTATTCGGCAATGAAGAAGCTCATACGTGGTGTACCAATGGACATTGACCGCAGTTTGCTCATGTTCTTTGGCATTCCGTCTAACTTTCGTCCTGCGATATCGTCCGCAGCGACGTGTCGTGCTCTGTATGGTAACACAATGGAGCACGTGCTGTCATTTCCATCGCCCCAAACGATTGAGGCTTTGGCACTGGATACCAGACTGAACGATAAGCAGAACTCGTCGTGGTTTACACTGAATCGACTGGACAGGAACAGTGAAGAGTACCGAATGTTAGAGTCAGCGGAAGGTGTTGAAGCTCAAGCGATTGTATCACTAAAGAGGGCAGCTGGCGTACCAAAACCATTCGACACGAGGGAACATGACGTTGTAAAACGGTGCGTTCATGTTTGTTTGTTTCAAGAGCAAGAAGAGGTTTCTAGATCCGAGTCTTCTTCAAGGCGTCGACAAGTGAGCAAGGCAGCAACAGCGACAAACAAGGTCAAGGTTGCAGGTGCAGGTACTGTGGTTGGTAACGTCCACGAAATTCCGGTGTCTTGGCACCATGGCGAAGAGGACGTCTGGGAGTTTTCGAAAAAATCAACTCAAGAGGAAAACTACAAGTTTCTCGTGCGCACAAACGCTGTGAATGACCGCTTGTACTTGCTCGTGGAATTCATTGTCCACCTTAAACTAAACCCTGGAGAGCATCAAGCAACAAAGCGTTCAACACGTCGGAAAGCAATCAAGGAGCGGGATGACAGTGGCGATGACGACGGTAGTATACGAGAATTGGTGTGCTGCTGGTGCAAGATTCCAGTCCGTCAATTGCTTGCCAAGCGCTTGAACGTTTTACGACGAAAGGAAAAGCTATGGGGAGGCACTGCCAATGCTCCCGTTGATATTGAGCAGGACGAATTACTGCGCCGACGAACGGGGTGGTGGGCGTTTACGAACATGTTCACAAAGCCATCACCGCCTCTCATGGGGATCAAAAGCGTGCCAATCGATGCTTTGCCGGAAGATCTTCAGCTTTACGTTCGCAAAATGCCGCCACTTGTGATTGCTCCGTTCGTGTCCCTCCCGATCCTCGCTGAGTATATGGTCCTTGTAAGGCAAACTCTTGCTTGCGTCGCCAGCTCTTCTTCAGGTAAGATCAGATTGTGCTTGTTGCTCGTTTACTTTCAAAGTGTTGATATGTGCCTTTTGTGGATAGTTATGACGTGTGAGCCCGCACTCAAGCTATTGCCGAAGATCGTGGATGATCACATGGCATTGTCAATCTTCCGTAAAGCCTTTGACGCTGAAGTAACAGGAATGAAGCACGGCGAGGTATGTACGATACGATCGATACGTCAATGCTTCCTTCCTGATGGAATACACTGCACTTGTGCCCACAGGAGCGTCAATTGAAGTTTCAACAGCTGGTGCTGCGGATGTGGCCGTCATTCGTGCACTGGCAAGAGCGTCTCCCTTCGACCCTTTTACCATCCACCACATCATCACGTGCGATCCAAAGCTCCGAGACACCAGCAAATGTCCCGCCTCAAGGTGTTACAAACGCTATGACGAACTCAGAGGATCCCCATGAAATGCGCCGCAACTTGCTGCAGGCCACAGCATCCGGGTACGTCAAGTATCTCGTTACGTCCGTCGTCGCATCGTCGTTTCACGCGCTTCTTCCCATGATTCAGGAAACTTCGTCTTCAAGACATTCACGTCACGTCAACTCCTTTCCATGTGCGCGAAGTGGCGTTCCGCCGTTTGTTATAGGTCCAGCTTAAGGTCATTTTTCATCTTTCCAGCCAATCATTGCAATAGCTTTATCACCTGGAAATGTCATGGTAGCGTCAAATATCACTGGTAGACAGCACCACAGACCATGGATTTCGTGCGCAGTCCCGTCGATAGCATCGCGCAGAGCGAGAACTTTCCCGTTAATGGGTTTCGTCTCATGGTGGCGTTGGCTGGTTGTAGCGTGGTGGCGCCACTGATTCACTTGATGCGCTGCGAGACTTCCCGTACGATAGACAAATAGATCCATTACCAGTCGTATTCACTGGATACTAAATGCCAAACCTTTTCTTACTTTCTGAATCAGGTCACTTGTTCAATGCGAGCGCAGGCCTCTTTGCCGGTGTCTTTGTCTTTGATATGGCAGTGTTACATACTATTGGCACAGCGTTGGCCGTATATGTGCTCATGCTAGTGGCTCCAAGGTCACGACAACGATCAATTGATGCACAAATTCCAGTGGACTCATTTGTGTACATGCTATAGAAACCTTGTGGGTCGCATTGTGCTGCCGCTACTGCTAGTGTATCTCGTGGCCATGTAAGTGTTCGTCTTATGAGATCAATTGAGTGAATTGCCCTTTTGTGAACTTTTGCTCGTGTTTTTTGTTGTCTAGTCACTACTATCGTGAATTCCACAGCCCGGACATTGTATGGGACTCGGCTCAGATGATTCTGACGCTGAAACTTAGCAGCGTTGCAATCAATTACAGCGATGGCGGTCTGAAGAAGGAGAAGAAGACGCCAACGATGCTGAAACATGAGCTTCAAGAAATGCCGGCGTTAATTCCGTACTTTGGTAAGTGCGCTTTGCCCTTCTTTTGCTCTTCAACTGACACTGAGGTGCTGCTGTTGATGTGTAACAGGTTTCATTTTCTTCTTTCCAACGTATCTTGCGGGTCCTGCATTCGAGTACAAGGATTATATCCAGTGGATGAAGGTGAAGTGCCATTAAATTGCGTGCTAGATGACTTGAGCTAATGTGTGTGTGTGTGTCATAATTGAGTTACTAGGAAATTCGCGTGGCTCCATTCCTCGTTCACCTTCGCAACCTTCTTGTCGTTGTGGTATGCTACTCACAGAATTTGACGATAGGCCACTTGGATGATTGCAACTGCGCTTCTGTTGTGTAGGTGTCGGCGGCAGGCTTTTTCGCGTCATTGCAGTTCCCAGTCGAAGAAATTGATTCACCTACTTTTTACTCAAAGTCTTCGTGGATTATGCGCTGCATCTACATGTGCATTCGAGTCGTCCTCTTCCGTTTCCGCTTTGTAAGACGTTTACATTCATTTGATCAAGAGTTTTGCTGATTATTGTGATTGGTGTTGCTATCATATACAGTATCTAGCGTGGTCGTTGGCAGAGGCTGCGAGTGCTGCTGCTGGTGTTGGCTACGTCCAGGCGACTGGGAAATGGTACGAGCCTCTGGCAATGACAGTCGTCTATGTGGCAGTATTCAAAGACTTGGTACTTATGAGTCTATGCGTGTCAGGAATGGCATCACAAACAATGATCTTTTCTGCGTCGAGCTTCCTACCAACTTTCGTGTCGCAATCAACAACTGGAACATGGGCGTTGCACGATGGATCAACACTTGTACGTCACAATATTCTTCGTTTACCGTAGCAATGTATAAACATGTGTGTGCGCTTATGGTTTGCCATCGCTCTTCTGCAGACATTTATCAGCGTGTTGGTCTTTCCAAGTCAGGAAAGCCCAGCGTATGGTCCACAATGGCTTCATTCTTCGTCAGTGCTCTATGGCATGTAAGTGTGTAAACTTTGGCTTCTCAAGACGCGACTGTGTTGCCTTATGGATAAACAAGTTTCAAGTGACTAACATGCAGTGTTGTCATGAAAGGGATTGTCACCAGGCTACTACCTGTTCTTCTTCTTGGGTGGCATCTACATTGAAGTCGGCAAACGTAAGGCTCGATGCTGACGTTGCTTTGCGTAATCAGACTAACGTTAGTTATCCTGTATCAGACCTCCGCCGTCGTCTGAGGCCCTACTTCCACTACACGGACGATCGCAAAGCACATCCGCACGCGATCTTCCTGTCGTACTTTAATGGTACTTCCCACCCCCTGGCATTCTTCTACGACATTTCTGGCTTGTTCTTCACGTGGATGGCAATGCAGTACGCGGGTATGGCATTTGAGATCCTCGATGTGCGTCGATGTCTCGTCATTTGGAGCTCATGGTACTTCCTCCCGCACATTGTAAGTATCACTCTCTTGGTCTTCTTCACTCTCTTTCCTCAGCGCCGTACGACATTGGACGAGAAGAAAAAGCAGTAGAAACGATGACCAAAGTTTGACCAGACGATCAACACTCTGTGTATGTCGTCCGCTCACTTTGATGAATCAATAGATTCCCTCCCTCTCTCCTTTCTCTCTTTCTCTCTCTCGTATCATGTTCTGAGCTCACGCCTCAAGCAATCGCCAAGTCTGATAAGGTCCATGTTGAGTGTTATTTTTGCTCTTTTGCAGGACAAGTCAATCTTCATTAGAGCAGTTACCGCTTCGAGTCGTCTATCGTGGGCTACAGGAAACATCTCAGCGTCTGCTCCAGGCATTGCTCGCATTGGCACAGTCCATCGTCAATGTCGCAAACTTGATTCGCTTCATTTCGGCTCGACTCCATTGCTTTGGCTCAAGAAAAGATCGAGTGCAATCGTATGCTGAAGGTTGGTGGCAATTCAAACCAAAATGCCTGGATTTCGACCGCGAATGCGCAGTCCTCCACGAACGGGACGTGCGCTATGGAGCACCCTTCAACGCAATCTGCCGTCATATGTCAGTCAACGAAAACGTGCTACTCGTCACTTGTTCAAACCGTTCTATTTCATCAATCCTGAAGCAAATGCAAAGCGAATATGGGACCTCCTGCTCACTCTTCTCGTGCTCTACACCACTTTAATCGTACCGTATCGTGTATGCTTCCAGAGTGACGCGTCGGGTGGTTTTGCCGTCTTTGAAACAACGATGGATGTCGCCTTTTCCATTGACATTGCCCTTAATTTCATCACTGGTCTCCAGTTGCCTTCCGGTGAAGTATCCTACACTTTTCTCGTTATTGTCAAGGCATATCTCCGTGGCTGGTTCATTGTTGATTTCTTCTCAACTCTTCCCTTTGAGTCTCTCGCAAAGTTGTTTGGCGTCGCAAATAGTGCACACACTGCTCTTCTCTCGGCCAAGTTGTTGCGTGGCCTCAAGATCCTGCGATTGTTCAAGCTCGCACGCATTCGACGACTGGGCAAAGTCTTTGCCAATCTGGAAGACGCCGTTTACACAAACCAGAGCCTTGTGTCCTTGACCAAACTCGCACTTACCATGCTCTTTATTGCCCATCTCGTGGCTTGCATTTGGTTTGCAGTGGGGAGGTCCAATTCCAAGCAGTCGTGGCTGATCAGCACTGCGCTCGATGCAGCGGATGATGCGACGTTGCTCCAGTATATCCGATCTATGTATTGGGCCATTGTTACTATGGTACGATTGCATTGCTTGAAGGATTGTCGTACGCTGCAACTAACTAACTGTTTCTCTGATCCTGTAGACGACAATCGGATACGGTGACATTGTGGCACGCAACAATACCGAGAGGCTGCTTAACATTGCAGTGATGGCTGTAGGTGTGTCCTTTTTCGGATACGTCATCGGCACCATTTCGACCTTGGTGACCAATTTGGATGTCACGGCCGCACGATACGATGAACGCATGACGCTGGTGAAAGAATACATCGTCTCACGCGGCATGCCCAAGTACATTGGCAACAAGATTCGGCGCCATTTTGAATATTTCTATCAAAATCGCTCGGTTTTTCGAGAACGGTTGATCCTCAAGCGACTGCCACATGCTCTTCAGAATGAAATGGTACGTTGACAAGGCCGTTGCGCAAGAAGCAGGAAGAGGCTCACACGTTGATGTTGCAGATCCACTACGTACATTCTAAACTTGTGTCGAGTATCAAGTATTTTGTGCAATGTCCGGAAGGTCTGATTAGTGAGATCCTCATGGCAATGCGTCCATTTGCCATGTTGAAAGATGAATACGTCTACGCTGAGCACGAGATTGCCGCACATGTGTTTTTCATCATCAAAGGCAAGGTGCAGCTTGTCAAGACGGCGACGCGCGATAAGGAGGACCGCCGTCTTTCTACCATAAACATTGGCGATCACTTTGGCGAGGTCCGTGTGGACATTTGTGTGTCATTACTTGGTAAACCTGACAATTTCTTGCATGGATACAGCTTGAACTCTATGACTATGAACATGGCAACGGCGTACGCATTTGCTCAGCTGTGGCCACATCCTACTGCGAATTGACCTTCCTCTCACGCGAAGCCATTCAAAAAATTAGTACGTACGTTTGTTTCGTGCCATTGCCAAGTCTTTTCAGCGTTCTCACCTCTGTCTTCAGGCATCAGTTGGCCCGAAGTGCTTCAACATTTTCGTGAAAGTGCTGCAGCAAGTTCAAGTAACATGCGGCGACGGGCAGACTCTTCCATGTTTGATACAACACGCAAATCTGCTACTGCAATGCCCCATGATCACGAAGATGTTGATGTACCAGAGACGGCTATCAAGAGCTCAATTTTGAGTACAAAGAACACTCCAAGTAAATCAGCTCGTGTTGCACCCTATGTGCCTGTGAAAGCAAGTACTGCATCTCAATTCCGACCTCTGACTATTAAGGAGGAAGGGATGGCGTCTGAAGAGCAACGGCAAAGTATAACGGGGCAAAGTTGCGTGTCGCCATTAGCCAAATCTCCTCAAGGAATAGAACGAGTGGATTTGCAAGGCGAGCAGAGTAATCACGCGTGGCTTGATAGCTCCACATCAAGTGAACTGCCTTCGATTCATGCTGCGTATTCTTTGTCAAAACCATTGACGCCAATTGCTCAAGGTCGTAAAGTTATACTCGAGGCTTTACCTGGTTCACCGTCTACAAGAGCCAAGACTGGAGCTACAGTCATGACATTTAGCAATTTGCTGGCTCCAAGTCGAGCGTACGATGAAGGAATTGAACACGATGCCAGCCCCAGCAACGATAGTACCTCAGTCACTGCTACAGTCGGTGAATCGAACTCTCTCATGCAATCATCTGATCATCATGTAATATCTGCACAACGCTACATTCCTTCGACCGATAAACCAGTGGAGAGTGCTCCGTTATCAGACACATCAGCAGAGGTTCCTCCGCAACCGTACGAACAAGCAGCAAATGATGATAAACCGATGACTAGATCGAACACTTCGGTTGGAGGACGTGCATCCTTAGCTGGAGCTACTAATCAAAACGAGCTCCACGATATGATTGTCAAGATTCGTGATTCACCACATGAGCAGCCAAAGCGAAATCTCCGATCAGAACGCGTAATGCTTCGAGGCACGTACTTGTTTCATCCTCAAGAACCGTCAATCGTGTGCTGGCAATTTTTTATTGGGATTGGCATTGTTTACTCCATTATTGTTGTTCCCTTTCGTTTGGGTTACGACATTGATGCTGCTGGTGGATGGTACGTGGTCGAGATGATCATTGACGGCTTTTTCTTTGTCGACATTCTCTTCAACTTTCGGACGGCTTTCTTTAACGACGAACGGAAACTTGTCTGCGAGCCTCGTGCCATCTATTGGCGCTATGCTAAGGGCTGGTTTCTCCTGGATCTCATTTCCACTATTCCTATCGATGAATTGTTCAGGTAAATCTCTTTGTATCTTTCACAATTCGTGGACTCGGCTGATAATGTTGCGTTTGTTTCCAGAGTTGCAGTGGGCACCTCAAATCGCACCATTCGATTGTTTCCCACGAAGCTCCTACGGCTCTTTCGAATTGCTCGTTTACTCAAACTTACTCGTCTTGTGAAACTCAGTCGTGTCTTTGGCCGCATTCGCGATACGATTCAGGTACGAAGACGTTGGTAGCCCTGTGCCTTTCCTTCTTTATCATGCAATAACAAGTCGTACAATTGCACAGTTAAACCCATCGACCGAGCGCCTTGTTCGGCTGTTGGCCATCATGTCCATCTTTTGTCATTGGAACGCCTGTGTCTTTCATGGAGTGATGGTGGTGAGCGAGTCCATGGGCTATCACTCGTGGTGTGTTGACGCCTTTTTTCCCGATGAGCCTTTAATGATCGAGTGCGCTGACCTCGTTCCAGTTGCTGACCGCTACATTGCAGCAATGTATTGGGCTTTTACTACACTTACGACTGTGGGTTATGGGGATGTCAAGCCCAGTATCCACTCTCCCTATGAGCTCATCGTGGTCATTATTCTTGTCGTCGTGAATGCCACCATGTTTGGTTATATCGTTTCTTCGGTCATTACGCTCATCCGAAATCTCGATCCAAGTGATCGGGAATATCGACTTCTTATGACCGAGATGAAAGATTATCTCCGCGATTCTTCGGTTAGCGAACGCTTGTGTACCAATGTCAAGATGGTACGACCTTTTCATGAAACAACTTTGTCACCAAAGTACTCATTGTGTTTCTTTGCTCAGCATTACCAACATCATGTTGCATGCACAAGTCTCTTTCCAGAGCAAAAGGTAACGAGCTTCTTTGCGTTCTTTGCCACTTGAATGCACTAATGCACTCTCTCTCTCTCATGTAGTTGTTTGACAAGATGGCTCCAAACTTGCGCTTTGACGTTGCACGTCTCGTTGCTGTCGAGACGCTGTTTTCGATTCCGCTCATTACGGTCATGGAAGACGCCTTCAAAGGCTTTGTCTCCTACGCTCTCTTTCTCATGAAACCCGTTTGCATTCAACAAGGCGAGACAGTATGTCGCTGTGGAAGTCCCGGGACTGAAACTTTTTTTCTAGTGGAGGGGGAATGTGACCTCGTGAATTCCTTGACGAATCTCAGCCGCACGATTGGTGAAAATGCCGTCTTTGAGCAATACGCCTTGATGGCTCAACCCGACGAGCTCTATCGCACTGTGTCCACCGCCACGGCCATTACAAGCAAATGTATCCTCTATTCGCTAACAACTCCGGACTTCAAGTACGCCAGGATCCATGTCGTTCCATTTTATTTATCTTGCACTTAACCAATGATTGCTGCAATGTTTCTACGTGTTTGTAGGGAACTTGAGAATGTCTCCCCCGCCGTCAGTACTTACTTTGTGAGTCAACTTGCGTCGGTTCTAGTGGCCGATGACATGTTTTCCCTCTTGCCTCATCAACGATCCAATGTGCGTCTTGCCCTACGTCGTGGTCAAAACTTTCGCACCCTTGCCGAACAAACGAATCGAAAAGTCAAACTTCGCGACTTGCGTAAAGTTGCTATGGCAAATATCTACAAACGTCGAGGCAGCGAATGGTCTCCGGAATTGTTGCCAAATCAACTCCATCTTCTTGCCGAGAAAGAACAAGCGATGAAACAAGAGGAACTCACACACAAACAAGCGCCACCTTCGTCTTGCACCTTCGATTCTTGACACCAGCGACCCCAATCCTCCTGCCAGTACATGACTTTTGTCGTAGAATGTTGACTAAATTCTTGAAATTTCACCCTTTGTTTGTGTCAAATTCATGCCTCGAAATTCAAATTGACGGGCCATGGGCGACCGCGTCGCTCCTTCCATGTCGCTCTCTAGACGCTTTCTTTCGATGCCACAGGAGCTACTAGGATGTTCGTTACCTCCAAAAGTAAGAGGCAAGTGCTGTGGCACATTGACGCTTTGTATTCCTCATATTCTGCCAAGCGCCGTGAGCTCTTTGGTGCTGCCTCGAATGTCGCTCGTACGCGTGCGTTGGTGGGGTGAGGAGACGTCTGGGAGTCTTTTTCGACCTCTTTTACTAGCAAATGATGGTAAAGATCAAGTGACAGAGGACGACGAGGCGCCTGCGCGAGCTATTGCCATGAACTATCCCATTTGCGTCTTGCCAGAGCAGCTGTGGGACTATTTCCAAGACGTGCAGCATTTGACACTGGACGTGATTGATCGTGACACACGAAGAAAGTATGGCGAATGTTTGTTCTCTCTAGATAGTCATCGAGATAATGCCGTGATGACTGCAGAGGAGAAAATCGTAGCCTTACGACAAGAGAATGCGCTCTTGGAGATCCGACCAAGTAGCGGAGACCACGTCGAGGTATTGGGATACTTAGCTGTAACTTTTCATGTCGAATGGAAACATTCCGAGAAAATGGAAGACTCGGATTTTCTTGTACAAATTGATGAACTTCTGACAACTGATGAGGACAAGGTGGATACTTTACGTGATGCTCCAATGGAAGACAAAAGGGAGGTCTCGAGTGTCACTTTGTCGCCGTGGAAGCAATTAAAAGCAAGCGATAGCGTACACCTTGCACCACTGAAGAGTCAAGAGCAAGTGGCAGCGACAAACGAAAAGAGGGAGCAACAAGAAACTGCTCGAGCTTCGGTGGATTTTCAACGCATTTGTCGTTTATTGGATAAAGGAAAAGCACTGCAAGAATCGATGGAAATGGCCGTAAAAGGAGATTTTGATGAAAATCAGCAAAAGACGAAGGACACAATGTTATTGAATCCTTATGTGAATATTGTCGATACATGGCAAGTAGAACATCATGACATGAGTGTATCAAATGTCTCGCCATCCATGCACTGTGTACCGCATGCACCAAATGTCTTTGAACACGATGAGAATATGACAATAGAGAGCACAAGCTTGGATCATTGTTCAATTCATGGTCTGACCCTCACTTTTCAAGCGTTGGAACTCGATCCTCAATTCGTTGCTCATCATCTTCGTCAACTACGAGATGCGTCATCGGTATCAAGTCGCTTTAGTCCAATCCAGCTCCACGTGTTTCACGATGATGTGGCAGCTCTTCATGATACAATTCGACCAAATTTACCTCCAATTTCAGCGTTTTCCGTCACGACTTCGTTACGAAAGTGGCAATGGCATCTCAATTGCTCCAGTCGAATGACGCTGACTCAACCAATGAAAGTGGAAAGGAGCAATCGACGCATTCGGTTCCTTGTCCAATGTGAAAATCAGAATGAAATTCTACGCAACAAGAAGAGGAAAAAGGCCAAACTTGGTCCCTTATCGTCGAAATGCGTTTTACTTGAAGGTGGAGTGGACGTTGATAGTTTGTTCTCGATCGTTGGAAAAGCAAACAACCCATGGACGACAAATGTCGAGCTTTATAAGGTTGAAAAAGAGGGTGGAACCTTACGAAGTATTCACGGACCAATGCGACAGAATAAACAGACACGGAAGAAGAAGGAGCTATCGGTTGGCTTCCTTAAGGTTCAATTTTTACTTGATGAAAGCACTTCAAGCGATGAAAGCGATAGAGATGAGAGTGAGAGTGATGGAGTCTTACCATCAATCAGCTCGAGCGCTTATGAAGGCAATCAGCCTTATCAACCTCAAGTCCTTGACACGGACATCAAGTCGTGGATACTGCCACAAGTCGAATCAAGTGACCACAAGGATGAGCTGCCTGACAGTCAATTGTTGCAATTTGCGGTAATGTTTGGAAGCTTACGAGCTGCTGCTTGGGAGAGTGATGGTTTTGACCCATCGTGCGCCACCGAGACATACCAATGCCAACGTGGTGAACGCGCTAAAGTACGCGAATTGCCGCACATTGCACTCCACTACGCGGTGCCCTCGCAGTTCACGCGTGTTTCTTCTTGCAAGGACAAGTTTGAGCGAACTATTCGCCGAACATTGAAAGGACCTCGTTGGCTCGACCATGGGCCACGTTTGCAGGCTGATTTCTCGGGACAAGTTCATGTCTTTCAGTCGTCATTTGCAAAGGATGCGAGCGAATACTTTGCCAAAAGTTTCATGGTAAGGCTTGACAGTGTTTGAATGTCGTTGGCTGGTCGTGACTAATGTCATTTTGTAGATTGTCGAAGCGTGGAGGGACAATGCAAAGGATGCAGATCGCACTCTCTTTGGCCTCGTCAAAGTTCCGCTTGAAAGCTTCGCCACGTTCCTACGGTCTGTTGAACAAAAGCGTACGATCGGTACTTGATGACGAGCTGACATGCCATGACTTGTGTATGTGTATGTGCGTGTTATGGCAGTTGTAGTCGACGTGACTTTGTCGAGCAGATTTTGCCGTTTGTTGGTGTGGATGGCACTTTTCCGGTTGAAAATCCATTCACAGGACATCGCGTAGGAGTTCTCCAAGCTCGCGCTTGCGTGGGCACAGCAGAGCAGGTAATCTTGACGATGCACATGAGGGTACACGATGAACCTTTGACTTACTTAAGAAAACGATTGGCTGCGCTCTATAGGTCTTGGCGTTAGCGACCACAATTCATGCCATCGTCAAGCTTCAAGGGGTCGTACGCGGGTTTCAGTCTCGAAAACACTTTCGTTCGAATCACTTTGACGGCATTTGTCGGGTTTGCGGCTTTAGTTCAAGTGCGACTTCGTCCACATCTTGCGTTGAAGGCTCAAGGTACGAGCGAGTGAAGCACGAAAGTATCACGTACGCAACGTTAGGAGATACGCTCGACAAGTGTGAGGAGCGCGAACAAGCACAAGAGAGTGAAAAGTCTAGTGTTGAGCTTTTATCAAGTGACGACAAGTCAGGGGACACGAGTGCAGCTCGTGGTGAAGGAGAGAGAAGGACGGCGATGAGCGATGACGTGGACGAGAAGGTGGACGTTAGAGACGCTCAATCAGAGTATGAAAGCTTGTCAAATGGTGAGAATGGCGCCAGTTTAGCTGATTCTTGTGGCAAAGAAGTCGAAGAGAAGGGCGATGACTCGACGTTGAGACGGATGGAAGATGAAGGCGATTTGGCTTCATTTGTTGATCATATCGAGTCCCAAGCTGATAGTAGTGATGGTCGGAATGATGGAGAAAATGACCCTGATAATGGCAGTCACGGCATTGACTTGCTCGAGACCCATAACGATCTAGGATCGGACTCGCTCGTTGGAATCGATGAATGGAGTCAATTGCCATTTGCTGCTGCTGATGCTGATCTCTCCATGAGCTCTTGTTCTGCATCAACAAGTGAGCAAATTGCACGTTTAGATGAAGACGATAATGAGATCGAATTGAATGCTGCTGAAGGTGACGATCCACTCTCACACTCGTTAGTGAGCACTGAAGCTCAAGACACTCAGACGTCAAGCAAGAGCATAGGAGCAATCATTCCACTGAGTGCAAAGCACTCAAAAGTATCTGCAAGTGGATATGCAAGTGAGAATGATAACGAGACAACGTCAAGTGGACGTGATGCTGCCACGAATACACAAGACGAAAGGGAGGATCCACCACAAGTGTCCATAGAAATCACTCCGATGGAAATGGTCCAATCGATCGTCGAAATTCCAGACACAGTCGTCGCAATGCCTTGTACGGATCCCGTACTGTATAGAAATGCTGCGAGTTTCGGTACAAAGGGCGGCAACGACGATGGAGGAACGGATGAATTCGAAGACGGGGAGGTCTCAATGCCTCTTAGTGAAGTTATAGTGATGACGACAGTAGCTGATGTGGCTGAGAGCATTGGGACGACGTCGTGGAGTGCTTTAGCGGTGTATGAGACGAACGCTGAAGACGTCTCAAGTGTCGATGACGTTGATTCAAGTGGCAGTGCAGCATCAAGTGTTGGTACAAAAGAGTGCGTGCAGGAAGTGCAGTTTGAAGCTAGTGCTGCTGGTCCTTCTGATGGTTCTGATTCGATTCAGTTGGTTGACAAAGCTGTTCAGGTTGATTCAGTCGAAATGGACGGAGAGATGAGCGTGTGTGAGATTGAAAGAATGCGTTCTATGAAGGAAGCGCGTGAGTGTGAAGAGAGTACGGGGTTTTGCCTTGGCGAAGTGAATTCTGATGCACATTCTGAGTGTGATGCGATTGCTGTGTCTTGGACGAGAGGAAAGACTCGACAAGTCAATGGAGAGGCACTTGAGTCTTCGCTACTTATCCAGATCCAGCTTCACTTGCCCCACGCAAAAGATTCGAGTCAACATGGAAACACGTGGCTACTGACGCAAGGAAAAGAGGAGGTACATGAGGAATTGGTGCATCCTACGCATGAAGTTTCTTCGCTTCTTGATCGAGCGGATGATTGTGATGGTCACACAGTGATAGATGGACAAGAAGAAGAAGATTTCCATGAAGGTACAAGTACTAGGGATGGCTTGGAAACGCATCAAGGGGACGATACGACGGATTCAATAGACCTGTTCGAGTTGGAAAGGCAAATCGAAGGCGCATCGTCTTGTGTACGTCCGACTGAGTGTGTAAAGTCTGACAATGACAGTGAATCAAGTGCTGACGTGGACTGTGATGCGATGAGCGGCTCTCAATCAAGTCGAATCGATCAGGAGCTCAAGAGCGAAGCACTGCACTCTTCGCTAGCTACTGAGCAACAGCTGCAAGTCAAAAACGAAGACGTAATCGAGCAAGTTAATGACTCAAAGTGTGCAGAATCTGAGCTGTTTGAACGGCCATTAAGCGACGGAACTAGCGCGAGAGAATTGGCCGATTGTGGCGCGATCATTGCTCAAACCTTGACGCACTTTGAAGCAACGCACGCGTCTCGACAGATGGAAAAGCTCGAGCAAATGTTTGAAATGCTGCGTGAGTTGCGAGACGGCTATTTTACCAATGACAGACATCGTGAGGAGCTGAAAGAGAACGAGATATCGAAGACGATGGAAAGTGAGGACGGCAAGGATTTTCGTGGCTCTAATGCAAGTGAATGCGTGGAAGACACGAATGTTTTCCAACTTGTGGACACTCAAATCCCTGTAGAACCTCAGGAAAACGCTGTACAAGAGGTACCAAAGTCGTTGGACCAACGAGGATCAAGAAATTCGTCTATTGAGTGCACGGCCAAGCGGTCGTTAACTGCGTCCTGCTACGATGCTAATGAGACTGAGAGACATTGCCGTACTGATGCTATGGGTCACGTAGCAACTTCATGGACGGATAAGGCATCAAGCAAGACTTGGTCGGAATTTAGGACAAAGGAAACGCCGTCCTTCGCTTCTTCTTTCTTCCCAGGAGACTCTGAGACGGAGCGAATTGCTCGCATCATGCAGGGAACTGTCAATTATTGGAGAAACGACGACAGTTGTTCGAGTCACGAGGACGAGGACGACGAGATGGAGGAAAATTGCTACTTTTGAGGCTCTTCCTTCAAGTCGCAAGACTTTACTTTCGTGCTTTGAAGCTCCTTTTTCGCAGTTGTTCATAGAACGAAGCCTTGGGCTGTTCACTTTGGCTTGTAGAAGGCTCAATCCCTTGACGATTCGCATCATGATCGTCACACGTGGTGGTCGACTTCCTTGTGCCGGTATGTCCGCTTGAAAAGGTACTTGAAAAGCTCTCGCTTACCTCAGGAAGGACCTTTGTACCTCGCATTCTTTCCAACAACGACGTTCGCTCCATACATTCACGATGAACAGTTTGCTGAAGGAGCGCAATTTCCTACATCGTCCACTGAAATGAGGCTAACGTCGATGATAGTGAAGGTGTGAAAGGTACGTACCCGGTCTTTCTGCTTGAGACTGCGTCGAAGGTGGTCAACGATGCGTTCATTTTCGTGATACTTCTGATTGTTTGAGTCGAATTGGCTCTCGTTTCGACGATCGGACTTGGTTTGATGTGGTGGAGGAGTGTTGAGGTGCTGCTTTGTCATGGCTTTGACTTGGTCTTGAAGACTGACGAGCTGCTGTCGAAGCTTGTCGTTCTCGTCTTGAAGGACGTTTTGCTGCTCTTCTGCTGCTTGGCATGAGCCTTTAGCCCCTTGCTGGACGTCGTAATGAACGTCTTTCAACCTCTTTTCCAGGCAAAGTCGAGCAGCTTTGGCCTCTTCAATCACTTGTTGCTGTTTCAATCAAGTCAATGAACGTGTGCGAAGCATGTCAAGCCATCGAGCAATTACCTTTTCACGGTCACAAGTGTCGAGTTGGTGCTGCAAAGTGTGCGCTAAGCTTTCAAAATGGGACGAACTGCATTTTGCCTCCTAATGCACACAAACACAATGAGGAAAGAGGGATTATCCACCATCACCACCTTCGTCTTACCTCGCGTTCGTTGGCATTGTGCAAAGCTCGGTCTTTCCACTCTTCCGCTCGACGTTCTGCATCGTGTACCTTCATTCCACTCATCAGCTCAATTCCACGTCTTCTTCTGCTTGAAAAACCATTCAAACCTTGTCTTTCATCGCTGAAATCACGCGTCGTAATGCCTGTTCATCGCGTGATTGAGCGTCTGCTGTCTCCTTCTTCATATGCTCAAGCAAAGTCCTTTGCCGTGCCTCGAGTTCTTCCACGAGTCGTCCATGATCTCGTTTCAAAGTGCTCATTGCATCTCGATGCTCTTCTCGCAGCTTCTCAAGCTCCAGAGCCGAACTTTGCTTGACTTTCTCATACGATGATGTACTCACACTGACTTGACCCTGCAACTGGTTCACACAAAGTCGCAGTGCATTCATCTCGTCCTCCACCCTGTCCTTGTTGTCCTTGTGTCGTCCAATGTCCGTGAGCAATTGCGTCCGATGAGTTTCCAGCCTTTGCTCATGTGCTTTAAGTCGAGTGACTTCCTGACTCAATTGTGCGTTCAATGTGCGGTCAATATCGCTCCTAGCCATGACACATTGGAGCTCTTGTGCCACAGCTGCTACCTGCGCTTCCAATTGCTGCGCAGCGTCAGTCTTTACGTTCGCAAGTTCCTTCACAGTCGAAAGTTCTTGCTTGAGCCCATCGCACTCTGTCCTAAATTGTCGCTCAGCTCGTGTCCAAGCCTCTCGCCCTTCTCTAAGCTCAGACTCGAGCTCTTGAATCCGCTGCTCGTCACGAGCATGATCCGTCTCAAATGCTGCTTCAAGGGTCTCAATCTTTTGCGTGTCGTGCCCAACTTGACGTGAAAACGCCAAAAGTTCATGGCGCAGCGTTTCTTCGACCACCGCATGCGCTCGCTCTTGTTGTTCGTCATGGCGTTTGAACCCAATTTGAGCCTCTTGGTACGCTCTACGGCTCTCAAGAAGCTCCTCTTGGCTTTGCTGTAGCGCATCCTGCACTTGTTGACTAACCTGACGCTGCAATGCCGTCTCATCCGCAAGCTTCTTGACACTTGCACTGCACGTAGCAGACATTGCGGTAAAACTGTCGTGATAGTCGGTAATCTCTTGGCGAAGATGCTTCGCCATGGACCGCTCGCGCTCGAGAAAGTGCACAAAGTCCTGTACAAATCGTCAGCTTTGTACCAAAAGCCCATCCTAAGCTGCTAGACGTACTCGAAATGTCGTCTTGTAGTCCTTGACGGTCGTCTGTAAGGTCTGCACTTCGGCAAATACAAAGTAGCTGACGCCACAGAACGTGCAAGCTGTTTCTTCGGCTGCTAGTTGCTGTATCTCATCGGGGAGGGCACGTCCTGGACCGGTATACAATTCTTCACGTGTAGGATCACGCAGCTCATTCGAAAGCAAAGATAATGTCATGTTTAGACTTGAAATGACGAGGAGTTTCATTCTTCCGCTGTGCCTTGTAGCCATCCTAAACTCGTCCTACTCGCAGTGACTTTGCTAGTCCTTCTTACCATGGTAGGATCTCGCCCTTGTCAAAGTGCAGGACGTCTGTCGCGTCCTCAAGCTTGGCACGTGCAATGATCTTCGTCAGTCCTTGCACACTCTCTTCAGGTGACACTGTGCCTTGAAACTGGACCATGGCTGTATTGACATAGCCAGGATGGAGCAACAAGCACCCAATCCTGTCCTGTGCTAGATCCATCGCAAGACTCTTGGTCAACATGTTGAGTGCAGTCTTTGACGCTCGATAGCCATAGACTCCTCCTGATCCATTGTCCGAGATACACCCCATTCGAGACGTCATTTGAACCACAAAGGCCGAACCTTCAGCACTTGCAGCAAGACGAAGATTTGGTAGCAAAGCTCTCGTCATGAGAAAAGGACCCACGGCGTTCACTTCAAAGTGCCGCAAGAGATCGGTCTTGGTGGTCGAGTGCAAGTCATGCACGTCCATGATGCCAGCATTGTTGATCAGTAAATGGATCGGGACATTTGCCAGCGTCTTGGCCACGGAAGCGATTGACTCTTCACTGCTCGTATCCAGTGTCAGTAGTTTCCATGGCTCTAAGTTTTTCAACTAATACGAGGTAAGAGAGTGAGAGAGATTGGTGGTCATGACGTTGATGTCACGAATAAGAGCAAGAGATGACGTACGTCGGTGGCGGTATCGATTTTACGAGCACAGCTAATGACGTTCCAGCCTTCTTTCTTGTAATATGCGGCAAAGGCGAGACCAATGCCACGATTGCTGCCGGTAATGAGGACGGTCTTAGTGGCCATGAGGACTTGACACTGAGCTTTGAGATCTAGAAAGTGGGCACTTTCTCGTGTCCACGAACAGATCTTTGGTTGCAAGCGACAGACTGATACAGCAAGTGCTACAATCGAGTGGTAAATGTCGTGTCTTGGTGCACAAAGTTCGATCATTCCTCCGACATTTAGGCATTTGCATTGTGTAGCTCCTTCACAAACTCTGAAGCAATCTACGACTTCCTTACTTTGACTCTTTCAACACCTCGTGCATGATACTGTTTGCAAGCTCCGGGTGAACGCGACCCCCACAGCGTTTCATCAGCTGCCCCATAAAGAAGCCAAAAAGCTGCGTCTTCCCCTTCTGGAACGCCTCCAAATTCTCCTTTGCTTTCTATCTCAATGACAAGAAGAATCAACATGAGATCAAATAATACATCAAGTCATTCAACCAGACGAAGACACGTACAGAGCCATCGAGAACAGCTTGGCAATGCGCACGGATCTCTTCAGGATCCTGAATCTGCTTCCATCCCTTCTCTTGTACAATTTGCAAGGGTGTTTTCCTTGCCTCATTATCGTAGAACATGAGCTCGAGTACTTCCTTGGCGATTTTGCCCGAGATGGTGCCGTCTTGAATGAGATCAATGAGAGCGCCAAGATCCGTAGCCTTCACTGGATTGCTACCAAAGTCCCCATTGGATGCCTTCAAGAGTCCAAACAAATCGTTCAGCACCCAATTCACCACCAGCTTTCGTGATCGAGACTTTTGCGTTGCAATTGACTCAAAGTAATGTGCTGCACCAGGTTCGTTCACTAACACGGAACTTTCGTATGGCGTGAGATCGTATTGTGCACACAGTCGATCTTTGAGCACGTCAGGAAGTTCTGGCATACTTTGACTGATCTTCTCAATAAGGCTCTCCGTGAAGACGAGGGGAGGCAGGTCCGGCTCAGGAAAGAAACGATAATCCTTTGCTCCTTCCTTTGACCGCATGCGTTTCTGCAATGACCACAGAACCAACAGTTCAGTCGGGATCAGTTCATTGTACGAAGCAATTGCAGCATTGATTGACACGTACCGTTTCTCCAGTCGCAGCATCGAAAGAACGCGTCTCGCGAACCACCTCTCCCCCCTCGTACTCAAGCAATGCGATCTGTCGTCTGGCCTCGTATTCGGCTGCACGCATCATATTTCGAATACTGTTCATATTCTTCACCTCCACTCTCTCGCCGAAAGGAGCCGCAGTGCTGGATGTCAACGTCTGCTGAAGTGTCTCGACATCAGCGTCCACTCCAAGATTTGTGGGCCGCACACTCACATTCAGATCACAGCGCATCGATCCTTCCTCCATGTTGCCATCACACACATCCAAATGACGCAACAAATGCTGCAGTTGCCGCATAACTTGGCCAGCTTCCAGCGGACTTCGAAGATCCGGTTCCATGACAATTTCCAACAGCGCTGTACCAGCACGATTGAGGTCCACCACCGTGTTTCCTACCTCGAGGTCATGATTGCTCTTGCCTACAAGCCACACACACACTGTCCATCAGTTTTCTCAAACGCCACCATCAACGCCACCAACTCCGACCTGAATCCTGCTCAAGCTGAATGCGAGTGATCCGTACACTCCTTGGAATCACGTCCTTATATCACACCACATTTACACGAATGAATCACCACTTGAGCGTCTGTCTCCTCATTCCTTACGAGTCTCACCTTTGTTTGCTGCTTTCTCGCCTGCTTCGTCTTCCACTTCTTCAGCGCTTCATTCTTCTCCTTCCTCGATTTGTACTTGGACGAGTCAAACGTTGCTTCGTCATCGCTTTCGGACCCTTCGTGTTCACTCACAACTGCTGATGCCGGGACATGAAAGTGCAGCGCTCCTCCAGACGCCACCGGTGCCCGCTGTTGCGTCAACTGGTAGCCCAACGGCAAGTCGCAGTAGAAATAATGTTTACGCTCAAACAATGATCGTGTATGCAGTGTCGCATCCAATGCCAGACCCGTGCGGATGGCTTGATGCACACACTCGCGATTGATCACCGGGAGTGTTCCAGGCAGCGCTGCATCAAAGAAACTGACTTGGCGATTGGGTCTCGCATTCGCTACTGTGGCTGCTGCAGCTCCGCTCATGAGCTTGGAGCGACTCAATACCTGCGCATGTACCTCGAGACCAATACACACCTCCCAGAGCTTTCCACTCGGGCCACGAAGTAGCTGCAGTAGCGGCGGACGTGTGCCATTAGCTACCACTTGAGCCATGATTGAGATGAGAGATGGCTACATTTACAAGTTTTGATGTGCCTTATTACTATCTAGAGGTATGAACGTAGGGATTGCTTGAGGTCTGCAATGATACTTCGAGTGATAGCTTCGGGGTCCTCAAAGACCAACAAGTGCGATCGATTAGGCAGTGGCGCATAGTTCGTGTAGATGTTCGGATGTTTTGCAGCGAGGCTGTCGAACACAGTGCGGTCGAAAAGCTGCGTACGGTCTCCGCTGTGGAAGATGATTGGGCAACGAGGTGCAGCAAGTTCACTTTGGGTCAAAACGAGACGAGAACCGGCATAGATTGAAGCTTCAGTGAGCGGATCGCAAGCAAGCACTGCCGCCTGCTGTGCCTTGTCGAATACCACTGCGCCTTTGATCCAGCTCGCAAGTGTTTCGCGATCCCACGCAGAAAAGTTTTTCCACTTTTCGAAATATGAAATGGCCGCATCCATCGAGGGCCTTCATGGGTTGTTGACACGAAAGGCAATCAAAGTGAGCAATCCCATAACAAATATCCTTCTCTCTCTCTCTCTCTCTCTCTCTCTCTCTCTCGTCTCAGACCACGTACCATTTGCTTTTGCGAGCCAAGGTGACTGAAACCAAGAAGTCAGCCTTCTTGTCGAACTCAGTGTCAGCCTCTCCATAAATTGGCTCAAAGAGGATCAAGCCGTCAAAAGTGCCAGGATGTCTTGCCTCCGTAGCCCAGAGCGCCGCGGCTCCCATAGAGTGACCGATTCCAATCAGCAGACGACGTTCCGTAGCTCTCGATTGCAGCTCTTGAACTTGTTTCCATGCAGCGTCTGCAGTGATCTCGGGCCAATTGTTCATCGGGTGCTTCACTCGCGGAGACTTTTTGTCGTCATTTTTGTAATATACTTTACCAATCACAGAATTGTCGCGATTGACGCCATGGTACGGCTGGTCGTACGTCACATAGTCGTGTATCGCGTCTTGGAGCAGAGGCGCCACCTTCAGACGACGGATAATCGGGTCCCACACGTCCTTGCAGAAGCCCGTAGCATGCGCGAACAGCAGCGTCGCTTTGACTTTGGTCATGGCGGTACTTGACTGAAATGCAACTTGTGACAGACTGATTGCGAAATAGTCCCAATTACGACTACTGCAATGTGACGCATTTGGTCTTGCCGTGCTCTTCTTTCGTAAGCTACAGACGACCGTCAGACTGCATTCATGCTGCAGTAGCCGGACAACGACGGAAGGACACAATGGCGTCTTGCTCTTGACTCGTAGCTCTTTACTCCATCCTTAGATCCATGGCGATTTACCAGGGATGTACCATTTCCACTAAACTTTCAACCTGTGCTACCATCGTGCTCCTACTCAACAACTTGACCTCGATAGCAATGTTCTACACATCACAATGGCTATCACCACTCGCACTTCTGCTCAAACTCGACTGATGACTGAAATGGCTCAAGCATTCGAACTCGCATAGCAGCGCCAACATGAAGAAAAGTCCTCAGTGAACGTCGTTCTCCGATTTGCGGATTCCGTTGTCACGCTAAGACCAGCAAAAATGGCAAGAGGTGCACCGCCCTCCATCTTCCAGAGACCCATGTCTTCCATAAAGTGGCCAACACCAATCACCGGGGTCTCGCCATCCTATCCCTGAGTGCATTATCGTTTGCATCTGGTGTATCATCTTTTACACTTCTTTCAACGCCCAGATCGTGGTATTCTATGACCGACTCCGCTTGACTTCGACAAATTACTGCAAGCCACTTGTGCAATCCGAGGTTGGGATGGTGCCAGGAAAAGTCGAACGTGATCAAGACAACTCTATTGGCGTCGTTCCATTGGCTGGCGATGAGACCCCAGCACAAGTCGCTTCCATGCACAAGCAGCAGCGTTGCTACAGGACCTCGAGGCATCACAGTTTCAACTAATCTATGGACCACATTGAGGAACAGCGCAGCTTCAACTTCAGTGACATCAACGTTTGC
>NQFO01004362.1:0-22752 GCA_003991265.1 Pseudoperonospora humuli | reverse complement strand
CCGCTTCCGAGTACACAATGGGTTGTTGCACTATGCGGTCGAACAAGGGGATACAGCAAGGGTTGTTGTTTCCAACAACGGTAGCGAGCTCCCTGGTTTTTTCTTATCGTAGGGGCGCTAGATGCTTGGTCTTTGTTGAGTGTCCTGACCGCAAGGTAGGACGACTGCTTCTGATAGCAAGAGGGCGCTACTCAACGACCCTACAGGCCAATGTACCTCCTGGGATTCTATCCGCGAAGTATCGCATAATATCAATCGGATAGGGATCAGCTAGCGAAGAAATGCTGTGCGTCAACTTTTCAGCAGTAAAGGCTTTAGCTTGTGGGCCCTCGCTAACGTCAAGGAACAGCAACAGATGATGGGCAATCTTGTCGTATTATTTGACACGCACATGGCACTCTCGTCGCCATATTTACTGCTTTAGTGACGCATTTGCGAGTCTATCTTTTAACGTAGCTCACGTGTTTGAATGTTAATTGGATATGGCACATTGAGGTCCGCCATGAAGTTTGCTTTACTTTTTCGACACATCCTCAACGTATGGAGCCATCGTCATTTCAGTCGCCACACCGTCAGTCGTCACTGCAATCGTGGCTCATTTTCTTGGCAGTGGACGGCAACAGGAATCCAGATAGTGAGTCAAACAAGCACGACAGTGCGTTTACAGCCACATTCGCCACTTTCTTTTTCAATAAAACAAGCGCCCACACAAAGTCGCCCGTGTTGCGGCTTTGTGATGGTCGACTGGCTGATACTCGGCCATCACAAAGAGAATGATCACTACAACACACTGTACGATAGAAGGCCGTACTACTTTGACATGAGCTCACGGTTGTACACGGCAAGCTCGACCTCATGTACTGTCATGAGGTTGATCACACTGACAAAGTTCATGCTGTGGTAAATGAGGCCAAGGTGCATGGTGCTCTATCAGAAATATGCGCACAAACTCATACTGTGAGTTGCGCGAGTACCTAAGGAGTACAGTAAGCGCACTAATTGTATGTCCAAGTAACGGGTGCGTTGAAGCCACTCTGTCCGCGTCGCGACTCTCCGCTATCCACATCCGCTACCTGACAGTCCTTTCTTCTCTGCATAAAGCATACGAGTGCATTGGACCTCATCTCTCTCTCTTTCTCCGCGTCTTGATAGACAACGCAAAGAGCTGCTTCCAAAAGTAAGTTCTCTAAGACTTGTGGCAGCATCAGCGTGCGCTTACGGTTTGACTTGCAAAACTCTTGTACTCCTTCACGCCACGACATCGATCATCTTCAACATATGACCTACTGTTTCCTAAGAGAGCACACATCAACGACACATTATTCAAGACGCTTCGTGTCCATACAAAAGAGATATCTCATCTCTTAGATTTCTACAACTTGACTGGTTTACAGCCCCCCTACTGTATCATTTCCTTATTCGTGATGGCTTCATACGCGTAGACGTAAACGCTAACGATTGGGGCCCTACGGCAATGAGAGACTAGAAGAAATCCAGCTAGACGAAAAGACCACTAGAAGACGATCCTTTTGTGGAGTCCACGACCGTAGTCGAGCGCGATGATTCGTAATCGGATGCTCGAGAATCTTCTCGAGACCTCCTGCTGCGATTTTCAGCTTCATCCATGGCCGACGCCGACTGCCGGACATCGTGAGTGGACATGTACGACTCAGCCAGCGACGTCTGGGGGTCGTAGCTGAACGCAAAGCCACTACCGGATCCGCGCGTTTTGCCAGACGAAGACTGAGCATGTTCCTACACGAAGGAAAAACAAAGCAGCATTAGACAACAAACTCACTGCAATCATGCACTAGCACAAGTACAATACTTACCGCGTTGTGACCGCGAATGATAGATGACGAATTAATGTAAGCACTGTCTTCGTCTTGCGGTATGCTGTTTACCACAGGAATGCCACCAGCTTCAATGTCGATCCGAGACATGGAGCGAGGCGGAACCGAGTTCTTGCCTTTGCTCAGGACGTATTGTTCCTGGACAATTTGCCATGCCAGCGGATAAAACCGACGACAGATAGCGGTCCATGTGAAATGTCGAAGCAGCGCGACGACTAGACAGATTGGAATCACCAACCAATACGTCTCTTGCACCAACGTGTTTTGAAAACTACCAAATTCCGTCGAGAACATGGAAACCCAGTAGCTTGAAGTGAGAGTGGTGAGTGGGAGGTACGAGATAATACCAACAAGCCATAAGAGACCACCATACGTGCTCCAGGACATCTGAATCATCGATAACTTGACGTTGACCACCAAAACGACCATCGTGAACGCGAGCAATCCATACTGAACCATTGGTGCACTGCCCGCATTGGAGCGGTCTTCGTTGAATGCATACACCACAAACATGAAGATGACGGCCGCTTCGTAGACAGCACTGCAAATCCACTTGAAAAACGTGTAGTTGTTGAATAGTTCCATGCGCGGGCCAACGAGGTAGAGTTGAGGAAAGTGCTTACTCACTTGAAATGGCACGTCGTAGTCGAAGACGCCCAGTACAATGATAGGCAGCGAAGTGTAGCAAATATTGTAGAGCTGAAATCCCAATTCGCCGTAAAACTTCTGGCCCGACGAGCCCGTGCAAAACATGAAAAAGTACTGTGCCAGCACCATCACAATGTTCTTGTAGAACATGTATCCTACTAGAATGGACATGCGCTTGTAATTCAAGCGGCCGTGGTGCAGCAGCAGCTTCTCCAGAAAGTAAAACTGGCCGATTGCGTAGTCACTCGAATTCACTGCTTGCATACCCTCTTGGCCCGAAATGCCAACACCAACATGGGCACGCTGAATCATAGCCACATCATTGGCACCGTCACCAATCGCTAACGTTCGCACTTTTTTGTTTGCAGTGCGTACTAATGTCACCACCTCAGCCTTCTGGCTAGGTGACACACGGCAACACACTACAGCTTCACAAGCCATGGCCAGTGACAAGAACTCTTGTTGACACCGCTCGTCTGCCAAGGTCAACTCCAAGCACTCTCCATCAATCACCACAGCATGACGACTACTGCGTCGTTGCACCTGCGTGTTTGCATCCATTAGTTGAGCAAAGACAGCTTCCTTTGTCGGGTACATATCGCAGTTGAAAACAAACTGCTGCATGTCATTATCCATAAGCTGACATGCATATGAAATGTTGATGGCGGTCTCCTGTTTGTCACCCGTAAGCATCCAGACGCGCATGCCCGCAACCATGAGGTTGGAGATGCAGCTGGGCACATTGTTCTGCAGCTTGTCCTCGATTGCTGTAGCACCCAGCAGTTCCAGGTCACGCTCAATCTCCGTCATAAGCTTGTCGATCTCATTAGGCTGACCGTTCTTGCGCTTGTCAATTTCTTCCAAGGAAGAGTTTGCCGCCTTGAAGCGTGCGCTCCAATCTAGGTACTCCTTTTCGTCCACACATCGCTGTGCAATTGTGAGTGTACGCAAACCATCATCGCCAAACGTCTCTAAATGACGCATCGTCTCCTTCAACATTTCAGGATCACTTTTGCTCTTCGCCAACATGGGGTAAATCACATTGTCAGCACCCTTTGTGAGCACCCAGTACTCTCCGTTAGGATACTGTACTACGACTGACATTCGCTTTCGGTCACTTGTAAACTCCAACACGTCCAAGATCTTGAATTCCAGTAAAGCATTCGGACCAACGACGTTGTTTGCATAGCGACCAATCAGCTCTGGACGCTTCACCCGCACACGAGCAATGCCCAGACCACGGGATTCAAAGCCAAAGCCAAAAAACTTTGCACCTGATACCAGCGCCTGTTCATCGGGTGACGAGGCTGAAAAACGCACTTCAGAGCTGCCTTCGATTGCCTCTGGAATGACAGTTTGGCATAGACTCAAGTGCAAGAAAAACTCAGCTTCACGGTTTGGTGTGCCGTCAGCAAGAGGCCGCTCAAGTGCGTTGAGCAACCGTGCGTCTTCAAAGTTTACATACGGGATCTTGGCTTGACGCGAAGCCGGGTCAGCTTTCGTCTCTACGGGCACAGCAACGCCCTTGCGGCGCAGCGCAGCACGACCAATCTCTGTCGTGCCTGTACCATAGGACACGCCGTTGATAGAGCATTTCCGAAACTCCATGACGTTGCATGTCAACGTGCCAGTCTTGTCACTAAACACATAGGAAATCTGACCCAGTTCTTCGTTCAATCCCATTGACCGCACAATCATACGCACGTCAGCTTCTTCGTAGTACATATCCAGGTCCCAAGTCATGAAGACAGCCTGGATAAACATGACCATTGAGATCGTCACGTACAGTGACACAGGAATCATTTGATACATGAGCAGAAAGTAATAGCCAAATCCAACAAACCACTGACTTGCTATGCCAGGCGACCAGCTCAGATACCAGCTCTCGGTAACGTGATTGCTTAGCCAAGCCACCTGCACACTTGTGGCAATACTACAGAATAAACACAGGAGCAGGAACAGCCACACAATCATCTTGTTCACCGTCTCATTGATTGAGCTCCACTTTGGACGCATGGCTGATGCACTTTGCATGATTTTGGTGTCTGGGCCCGTATTTACCACCAAACCGTACATCCAGTCTGTGTTACGCAGTTGACAGCCACGAAGAAGCACGTTCTTGATAGCAATGGGCTGAGGGTGCGTCTCAACCGTCTTTGTTCCTTCCGTGATGGACAATGTGCCGTCAAAGCGGCCAATGGCCTTGTTTGGATTCTCACAGCGTAGCTGCCCAGAGAGAGCAGCGACTTGGGCCGCTGTCTGCACATGAAGTGTCAAGTCGCAGGCGTGGCGTAGCTTGAGGTTCGTTTCGCCATCTAAACTCTTGGTCTCTACATAGCAAATCCCAGCAGGTTCCCTTGGATTAGGCTCAGCAACAGCTAAAATGAGGAGATCAGCTGGTGCTGTCTCTCGGTTGTGAAGCTTTACAACTGTTCCAACTGTGAGATCAGCCCAATGCATGAGAGCAACGTCTGGATCATCCACATCTCCTGCCCGATTGAGAATATCCTTGGTGCCTGTAAACGTCTCCTTGAGTACATGACATTGAGCCGAGTTGGCCTCTTTGTCTGCTAAATGTCGCCTCCGGTCTTCAATGACTGCAAGGACACCATCCACGGACAGAATGAAGATAAGTACGGGTAAATTGGTGGGCAAACCATTGGTGTTACTGATACTGCGAATGCATTGCAGTACAGACACGAGTAAGAAGTACGCGTTAGCCAATTTACGAAAGCTCTCGAGCATGAAAAGCGGCAAGAAGTTCCATGTCGTGTACTTGGACGTGATCACCACGTTTGAGCAAAAGTCAGAGGACGAACCCATTCCATTCTGTTGCTGGCGTTGAGTAGCAGGTAGTGCCACGACGCGATAATCAGTCGAATCGTCCCGTTTACTAGCAATGACAGGATCTGGACCTCCATGGAGTGCCATGGAGCGATCAATCGGTGCTGCAGCAGGAGTTGTGAGGTTGCTGGAGATGACGGCAGGCGCGCGCGACGTCTGCAGCTGATGGTACGCGTCTGAAGCGTCCGCGTCCATTTGTACAAGTAGAAGCGCCAATAGCTGATAGAAGGAGCACAAAAGGTGGACGCAAACACGACGCGTCTAGTGAGGGGGATGAATATCGTATAAGGTCCTTCCTTCCTTCTTCTCTTTCTCTTCTCTCTTCTCTCTCGCGCTCCTTTTCTCCCTCTTTTCCTTTCCTTTCCTTTCCTTTCCTTTCCTCTCTCTGCCTCTTGCAATGGCAAACTGCTGAAACAGGCGGTGTCCCATGAAGAATGGGAAAAACCTCCGAGGTTTTATGAAAAGAAAACTGTGCGCTTGTGTCGCAAGTCAAGAGGAGCGGGAAGTAGTGCGCATCGTAAGTCCTTTCGAGATAAATTACTTGCATGGGGAGTTACGAATGGCCAGTGAAAACGTTAAATGTTCGTAAATATAAATTGGACAGGGAACTACTATCTATTGATAGAAAAGTGCTGGGGCTGTAGCAGGGCAGCTTGTAGACTACTGCATGTCTTTTTCGTTGCTTTGCAAAATGACAGCTGATGAAGGATGGAAAGCGCTGATGCGACTTTGGTGCAAACGAGTGTATCGTGTGCATGAATATGCTTCGTTGTCGGTTAAAGACGCTTACAAGGTGCAGATGGCGAACGTGACATTTACGCCTGGATTTTGTCCAATTGAGTGATTTTTCTTTGTTAGGTACAGTGTTCAGTGCAGTATATGTACTGCCGAATGTCTACGCTACCGGTATTCCAAAAGTCAAGGAGCTAGGCTATACAAGAGTCTCAAACCTACAAACTCAAGCTACAAGTTTCTGCTCTTCGAGACGTTATAGCATAACGTGATATTTTTTGACAAAGATAAATCTACTGGATGCGAGATGCTGCCTCCAAGTGGACTAACAGCCTTGGTGGCCAGTATGGTAGGTAACCAGTATGGCAAGTGCTATCGTCAGTAGGTTCTGATGGTTGAGCAAGTATTCCTGCTAAGCAAAGACCATGCTCTCAACTGGACTGATCATGGCACGAATAATGCTGCTGTAAGAAGACTTCCAGGCTGAAAATGGATATTATCTTGAAAAGCATGGTTGCTGCAGTGCCTGTAACAAGTCCACACAATAACGAAACGAGATGTGTTCTGACTTCCAATTAGAAGTTTACGATGCAGATACCACGCTTTTCACCATATAGCACACTTCTCACGAAGGCGTTTGCACAGCTTCAAAGACAAATGATTTTTCGCTGTGTCTCTTGTCGTCGTATAGCTCAACGTCCTTGCCACGGGGCTCGTAGCCGAAGAACAGCACAATGGCAGAAATTACTACCAGCAGTCCACCAAATACCCACATGATGCCCTCTAGAGACACGTTCCAATCGCCAAACATGGAGGCACACAAGTACGGACCGCTAAAAGAGCCAATGCGGCTGAAGCCCGACGGATATGCTGCACCCATACCCCGAATAGCTGTCGGATAATTCTCTGGGGTGTATGCATACACACAGCCCCATGCACCAAGCATAAAGAAGGAAGTGAATGATCCGGTCACCATTACGGGTGTCTTCGTCGCATCGACGTAGCCCATGGCGATAGCGGAAGCAAAGGCACCAATTAGAAAGATGACCAGCGTTTGCTTGCGGCCGATAATCTCCACAAGACCTGCAGCAGCAAAGTAGCCTGGAAGCTGAAAAGCTGTGATGATGAGGATCGTCTCCCACTGACCGTTCATGTCGAAGCCCTTGAGCGAGATCAGAGTGGGTAGGTAGATGAAGATGGCGTAGTACGACATAGAGATGCCGAACCAGAGCGTCCACAGGACCGTGGTGCGCACACGGAATTGGCGCTGGAACAACATGCCAATGCGCTTGATATGGGAATTTGGGAGCTGAGGTGGGGTGGTTGACAATCGCTCTGCACTCTCAATCTCAGTCTCTGTCTTAGGATCAAATGGCTCTAAGCCGTGGGCACGTTCGATAGACTCGACGATGGCGACGGCTTCGTCGTATCGGCCGACGCTGGCCAGCCATTTCGGCGACTCTGGAATGTACAAACGGATAACAATGGCGTATATCACGGGCGTACAGCAGATGAAGAAGGTCTCTCGCCAGCCGATCCTGGGTGCGGCACCAAAGGCCATGACGACAGCGAGCATACAGCCAACGGCCCAGAAAGACTCGAGCAGCACAATAATCTTGCCACGCGTCTTCTTCGGGGAGAGCTCCTGCACGAGGGTTGAAGCAACGGGCAGCTCTCCGCCTAGACCAATACCTGAGATGATGCGCGCGCATGTGATAGAGGTGACATCCCAGCTCAAAGCGCAGAGGCAGAGGCCGACGAGGAAGAGCACGAGCGTGACCATGAACATGGGGCGGCGGCCGTACTTGTCAGCCAACGTACCGAAGGGGAAGGATCCAATAAAGGACCCGACAAAGACGGCACCACCAAGGAATGAAGCCTGACGCGGGCTTTGTGGAATGTCTTCGCGGATGAGCGCAGCGCAGTACGTGAAGACAAAAGTTTCCATCGAATCCATGGCCCAGCCGAAGCCTGTGAGTAGGATAAGCTTGATATAGTACCACGAGAGCCCCATGATAACGCCCGGGTCACGCTCACCGATAGCGTCGATGCGTCGCGTGATGCGCTGCACAGCTTCCATGTCGTCAGCGGGGGTGGAGCTCATGTTGCTCTTGCGTCGAAAGTGTAGGTTTTTGTCAACCTCTGGCGACGTTACCGGTCGAATGAAGAATGAGCAATTTTCTTGTACTTTATTTTGCACCCGAAAGATGGATGATGATGCGTCCGATTGATGTTGACAACTCAACATCTTCAGATGCTATTTTCTGACTAAAGTCGTAAATTTGAGAAGAGGCGCTTTCAAGAACAGATGTAGCACCAAAGAACAGATGGAGCACGCTATCATTCATACAACCCCATCGAAAATGGGTCCTTTCGCTGACAGAAATTAGGTAAGGAATGACATATGTACGATTACGACGTGCAAGCGAAAAATCGTGCACATCTCTCAAGTAGATCAAGCGACGATCGAAGAAACTTCAGATATTATGGAATGCCACACCTGACGATACCTGACTCTTTGAGTAGAGCTTCGTGCTCACCTCATGCAGGAAGAAGGTCAGGATGAAAGTTTCATCAGCAAAGGCCATCGACTTGAAGAAAGCAACACAAGTTTCCTCAAGTTTCTCACTCGAAATGATGGAGACTTCTTCACTTACAGTTGTTGTAACCGTGACGCACCAACACCTGTCTTGTCCTTGGATAAAGCAGCCTATCTCTGCAAGTCATTTAGAGCTCTCCTGTGACCTTCCGAAAGGAGTCAAATATCGCAGGCATCAAAGAAGTGGTGAGCTTCGTTGTGGGCTCAATCAGTCGCTGGAAATAGTCGAGACTCTGGAAGGTTTCAGGAAGATTCAAGACCCGATCTTCAACAAAGAGGAGAGCAAGACAGCGTCGTCAGCATCAAGGAGAACATGCTCTGGGGATGTAAAGGCTCAATACGATGTGACCACGGTATTGCAGACACCGACGGGGCACGGTAGTGTTGTGCGTGTTTGAACTAGACATGGACGATTTGCTGTATTTCTTCGGATTCATGCGGCGGATGTTGTGGTTCGAGGCTTTTTGACAAGATCGACGAGTCAACGCCGCACACGCTGCCGACGCTCTACTCTGTCGCAGCATTCGTCAGAGGTCTCTTGCAAGCTGTCAAGTAAATGTGAGGGTGTATGTGTGCAAAAACCAAGTCACTCACGCTGCAGACACGTCGTCCGACAAAAATTTGCGACGCGTTGAATACGGGCAAAGAGTATTGAAGTACAGCGTATGTCCACCATGTGTATCAGGCGCGTTAGAGCGTGTGTGCTTACCACGCAGTCCAAGAGGCAACCGGGGGTTATCACGAGGTCGATTCCGTCGACTTGGCTCCGCCAAATGTGCCCGAGTACTTCTCCGAACGACATATAGTACAAAACTAGAATTCGATTGCTCATCCTATTCCAGTGAGACACATACAGTGCAATTCCTTGGTCTTCTTATTACTTCAAGTGATGAGTCCCTGCATATGGCGTCGATAATTTCGCCAAAAAATCTACAGCGGGAACAGTTGTAGCCGACGTCTACTAGCTGAAAAGTAGCTGACGACGTCCTCAATAACCTCGATAATGAAAGGCAGCTGGAAGTAAATGCACACTTCAATGAGCAAAGGCGCTCATACGCCTTACGCATTGTAGCCGCCTTTGACAAAGAATTAAAGGAGGGAGATCCAAATGTGTAAAGTTGTGGATGTTTTATGGTGTCATTTGCCGTATGTATAGGCTGCATGTCAAGAGTGGGCCATGGAACCCAAGAGTCATTGGCGTGGGTACGCCTTGTGCACTATACAGTAGAAGCTGGCCATTAGTCACGACAAATGCTGTTCACACTAAACGCCTCTTCTATGGATGAGCAGTGCACACCGAGTCTTCATGGTCTCTGAAGAGATCTCAATGGGTGAGAGCCATAAGTAAGTACCAAGGGAAGTACTACGAGGCTCGTAGGATAGTGGAGGACATGTAGACACATGATGTTGGTTCACTTACTAAAGCCTGCTACGGCATTTGTCCTCCATTACTTAAGTCCAGATGAAGACTGTCTGGTCCCGCCTTGAATCCAAGCAAGACAAATCTTACGATTCGTGCTTCGATGAGCATACCTACCTGGTCTTCATACAGTTGCGGCTTCAAGAAGGGACCAAGGTAGAAACATGACATTCATTTGCCAAACAAGCGCACAGAATCCAGTTTCAGTTTTGCTTTCTCCACGTTACAATGAAAGTCTTTCCACTCGTTTTCTGGAGTGTCGCTGGACTCCTCGCTACTCCGGCTGGAGCCACGGACCCGCACCCGGTTACTTCCCACTTGACAGCTTCTCCTCGTTCCACCTCCTCGGAGCTGAACGATGTCCGATCGAACCCGCTCCTAAGAACTGGTGATTCGGGGAATGACGATGACGAAGAGAGAATGCTTCCTTTGCTGGCTTCGCTGGAAGGGTTCTGGTGGAAATTGTTCTTTCATTCGAACAGAAATGAAGACATTGAAAAAGTCTTGTATCATAAGAGATTCAAGACTTTCATTCACAGAAAGATTACCAAGAATGGATCCAACTACTATCGAGAAGCCATATCCATGCTGACGAGTTATAGCAACTCCAAAACAGTACAGTCAAGGCTTATGAAAGCATCGATATCCAATGGCATACACCACGAAGTCTTCGATTTCCTGGTGGAATATTGGCTGAAGTATTCTACACCGTACGACGTGCTCAAATTTCTGCGGGATCAGCAAAACAGTAAGCGTCTGCTGGCCAAAAATTTGCTGCAGATGTGGACAAGGTACGTTACTAAGTACAACTTGGAGTTCAAGAACCTACTGAATCCCTCGATGGAGGTGATAAGACTGTACGGCGAAAAAAATTGGATGGCGATACTTGCTGAGGCAAAACAAGATCGGCTCGTAAAACCTGAGGCTGAAGAGTTGGAGAAGCTCCTGATCGACGCATTGCTGGTTGAGAAAACACATCCGAGACAATTTTCCTCGTACCTGTCATTCGACCAAAAGCCTCTGGAAAGTCCGGAGTACCAAACGCTGATGGACTACACCGCTCGCTACGTGGCGATGTTCAAGGAAAATGGAAAAGAGAACGGAGTAAAAGCTGCTGACGTTTATCTCTTCTCGGCGCTACAACAGCATTTCAATGACGAGAAACTGGCCAATATACTGCATGACGCGATACAGGCCAAGATACAGCATGACAAGGCACTGGCCAAGATACTGCATGACGCGAAGGCCACTTCCACGACAGCAGAGGCCGCAAAGATAATGCACGACGAGGAGGACATTTCCAGAATAGCAAAGGCCGCCAAGATTTTTCAGCAACTGCAGTTTAATTACTGGTCTACCTCGGTGGAAAAAAAAACACCAGCCGCCGTTCATGAACTCCTAATGCTCTCCTACCCAGAAAACCCGCTCGTCGACTACTGGTTCCAGTACTGTAAGTATTATGCGTCAACATCAAAAGATCATACCGCCAAAAAAGCAACACTGCTTGCGCTGCGCAAACACTTTAGCGATAATGATTTGAAAACGATGCTTTCCACAGATACGGAGCCTGTGGCGAAAGACCTATTGGATGGCCTGGCTGAAATGAAGGCTGCCATTTTCGCCACTTAACTTGGCTCGGAGCTATTCGGGAGTCCGAAATTCGGCTTCTTCATCAAGCATTCAACAAGGAAACTACCGCGTTATCATTCTGAGAGAGATTCGACAGCGCCGACATTGTTGCGCAATTTTTGACAAACAAGGAGACACACCAAGCGTTGCAACAGAGCTGGCTGGACACGGAAAACACACACCACTGATGGATTTGAAAGCTTTACATCTCAATCATGACGCGACGAAGGTGAAGACGGATGACCAACGTCTGTTCATCTTCTTGAGGATCGTTTCGCAACGTGCATTTAATCGTTGATCTGCACAAGGTGGAGTATACTGGTGGGGTAAGAGGAGTCCGTGGTTTTGGAGCATCCTCTGAGCAACGATTCCTGCAGACGCGTAGCCTCATCCTCCGTTTCTTCGACTTTTGCTGCCACGACGGCCATGTGCATTGTTTGAAAACATCAACGTGTACGCCAGTCGCAGTCGCTTTTTCCCGGTGTGAACTGACGATCGATGTACGTGGCGTAACAGCTTGACGTGAAGAGGCTACGACAAGATTGATCTTGGCCTTTCCTCCTGTCTTTGCTCTTTGCATGCTTTATAGGTAGCCTTCGTTAGCTAAGAGTAGTTGCTAATGTACACGCTGAGAACCAAGCAAAGACCTTTTTGATATGCAACAACAAAGTACTGAGGCTCACACACTTACATGTTTCCGTAGGCTAGAGATCCATTTCACGAATTTGAGTCATCCTGGGCCAGAACACTTGGCAAACACCATCACGACAACCATCCGTCAGCAACTCTCATGCGGCTACGATAGCTGTCGCTGCCGCATCTGCATTCTCAATACCTACCAAACTGTGTTACTTCTGCTGAAATTGGCGCAGTAAGCTCAGAAAGCCGTCTCGAATCTTCTTGCGGTTTGTATAGAGAAGTGATTCCGCTGGTGTCCGGTAATGTAAGCGTGAGGCCATCATCTCTTCGTGCAACGGAAGAGTAAAGTCTCGCACCGCACTTGCCTTTATTTCCACAGGCAATTGACAACCAATTCGTGCACTTTCAGCCACACGAAGCTTTTCAAGCTGACGAGATACTTGGCCCAGTCGTTCCAGCATTCCCGAGCAAATTCCTTCGGCATCGCGCAAGCTTTGTGTCACTGGAGCAAGTAGATATGTTACTAGATGCATCAATCGGATGATAACGAGCTCAGCAAAGCAAGACAGTGCACTTGCCAACAAAACTTGGTCGCATCAACACACAAAGACTGAGCTCTTTCGAAGCCAACCTGCGCGGTATCTCACGACTGTAGTGGTGGCATGTACTGTATGCCAGTACGCTCATTGTTGTCGAGCCAATATTGAAGAGTGAGGAGGGGAAAGAGATTGCTTGGTCCAAGGACAAGACAAGCGTTGGTACCTCTTCAGTTGCAGCAGCTGCAAGTTTTCTTGAGCTTGCTGTGCCAAGCTGACTCTAGCTTTTCTCAGTCGGACAATGTCGACATCAACGCTTCGACGTCCTGTTCCTTTCTTTCTTTACCATTGGGGATAGTTGAGACACTGGAAGGTTTTAGGAAGATCTAAGTCAGTAAACAGCAGAGCACGATAGCGTCGTTGACATCAAGGAGAACGTGCTTTATGGGTATAAAGACTCAATACGATGTGGACCACGACATTACAGACCACGACGGGGTAATGTGTTGGGTTGTGTGTGCTTGCGTTACACACGGCGGACGATTTGCTGCATTCCCTCAGAATCAGGCGGCGGACGATTTGCTGCATTTCATTTTGACACATTCAACAAACTTCGGAGACTGTCGGCACCGTACGCGCTGCTGACGCTCTACTCCGTCGCAGCATTCGTCAGAGGACTGTCAGCTAGGAGCGTGAGTGTATGTGAGTTTATGCGTGTGTGTATGTGTGCAAAAGCCAAGACACTCACGTCGCAACGTCATATCCCAAAAAATTTGCGACGCGTTGAATACGGGCAAAGAGGGCGTGTGCTTACGTTGACACCCCTCGGTTATTTCTTTGATTCAGTGGTAGAAAAAAGTGATACACAAACTCAAATGCAACCCATATCTCCTTCGACCAGCCCTGGGGGAATGAATACCCACTCTTGTTTGTTTCTCGTCTATATGCGTCTCATAGACACCAGTCCAGTTCTCTTGCAAATGTGTTCAAGTGCTATCACGATTGATGAGAAAGCGCGAGTCGTAAATGACATCAACAAAGTGTCTAGCTGTGGTTTTCCACCAAAATCTGTCGGAGGTCGGCAAGTGTCGTCAGATTGCTGCAGATAAAGAGTCAGATAAGCAAACATAGCCAGACTAACGTATCTCAGTCATTTCAACAGCTGCAAGCACGCCAGCAACTTAAGGGATTTGCAAACGTCTGATCGCGATTGAGGTACTTGCCTAGCTCTCGCGATCCACGATGTCGCGGCATGTTACGAAAACAAACATCGGACTATTGAAATTGTTAATTGAGCCAAAATTGAGCTTTAAAAGACACAATCTGATGGATTGCTCGGTCATTTCGCTTTGATGTTTCCTTGTTAAATTCAGTACATGTATCGTTTAGCCCATGATTTAAGAGCCTGTGGAATTAGCTTGCCACCTGATCGATTCATCAACTTAAAGCGGCGGCTAGGGTATTCTGTTGCATTTTGATTGGACAATGTCAGAGTCAGAAGCGAGTTACCCTCCTGCACTGAGCCGAGTGTCCCTCACAATCAAACTAAGGTATTCCAGTGCGGAAAGGAAAGGGAAACCCTCGGTGACCATCACTTTCAAAGTCGTTGTAAGATAGGCAATTCGGACCGATGCCCAGTAGTAAAATGGACCGACGGCGTGCCGGCTCCAACTACTTCCAACTGGACGCGGACCGCAAGCGCAATGTGTCGACCAACCGCAGCCACCTCAACCACGCTGATGGCCGCGGGACCTTTGGTGACCGCCTCAGTATGATGGACGTATTACCACCCAACACTCATGGAGGCAACCGAATGCGCGGCGGAGGCCTCGAAGGAGACTTTGCGGACGAAGTATCGGTGGACTTCTGCTGTGAAGTCTTGTATAACAAGTTCGGTTTCCAGACTGGTTCAGTGGACAATCAGAGAGAGCACGTGTTGCTTCTACTGGCCAATTCTAAGGCACGGGCCAAACCTCAAGACCCTCCGGGTCACCATGTCGTAGCGCTTCACAGGAAGCTTTTGAGCAACTATACGGAATGGTGCCAGTTTCTGGGCGTCCCTAGCGCTGTATACACTGGACAACCTCAAGGAGATCTCAAGAGCCCTATGCACATGGACATTTTGCTCTTTTTGCTACTCTGGGGAGAGGCTGGTAACTTGAGACACATGCCCGAGTGTTTGTGCTATCTCTATCATCAATCGCTTAAGATACTAAACCAGGATATCCTTGGTCAGCAAAGAGTACCTGAAGGCTGGTATCTAAGACAAGTGGTACGTCCAATATGGAAAGAGGCTAGTAACATGCAGAGGAAAAACAGTCTCGGCAAAAACTTGGAACACACCCAAGTACGCAACTACGATGATATCAACGAGTACTTCTGGAAAAAGCACTGTCTCAATATCGACGTCACTTTGATTGGTGAAGAGCTGACTAAGAAGCACACCAAGACATATTACGAACACCGTAGTATCTTTACGCTCGTGTTGAACTACTACCGTATTTTTCAGTTCAACATGATGTTCATGATGGTGCTAATGGCCCTCGGCTTCATTACGGCCATCTCACCTAGTGGCGGGCAGCAGTGGTTTGCTCAGTTTGAATCCATAGGCGAAGTGGTAGAGCCATACACGCAGCAGGATGTCAAGCTCACGTACGTGGGCATTGTGTTTGCTCTCTCCTCCATGGGATTCTGTAAGACTGTCCTCGAAGCGTGTCATGGCTGGCACTTGCTGACTGCTCGTGAGTCATCCGCGACATCATCACGTTCATTCAATTACGGCGGTGCTCTCGTGCTGCGTATGCTCTGGAACGGTGCATTTGCAGGCATCTTTGGACTGATGATCTACACCCCGCTGATTACGGAGAGGAACACTGAACTGTTGGATCAGGCTGCAGTAGCAACTGTTGCCTACATTTTACCAGGCGCGTTGATCATTGTCGTACAAGCCTTTGTTCCATCGATGGTGACCAAGACGTTTGCAGCCAAGTTCATCCGTGAGGGTGAAAGTTGCTTTGTCGGGCGTAATATGACGCCTCCCCTAAGCTTCCAGCTCAAGTATATTACGTTCTGGATGATACTGTGGTCGCTGAAGGCGTTCGTGTCATACTTCATTCTAGTTCGTCCACTGGTTCTTCCGTCGCTTGCCATTTACGAAATGGATCTCGAGTACGGCAGTGACGTGGTGTCCTTCCATAACTTCGGCGTGATTGCTGCATTGTGGTTGCCAGTGATTTTTATTTTCAACTACGACACACAGATTTACTTTACCGTGTTCCAGGCTTCGCTTGGTGGCATTCAAGGACTGATGATGAAGACTGGTGAAATACGCGGCAGCAAGGAAATTACAAAAGCTTTTCGTGTGGCCCCTCGGCTGTTCGACCAAAAGGTAGTGACTAACCTCGCCCGCTCAAACGACGCCGCTGCTGACGGTTCTGCTACGGCGTACCAATCACAAATGATGCTGCGGTTCGTGGTCGTGTGGAATGAGATCGTGAACTCATTTCGTGAGGGTGACCTCGTGGATGATAAAGAAGCTGCCATTTTGCAGTACGATATTCAGAGCTCTGGCGATGTATTCGAGCCAGTGTTCCTTTCCGCTGGTAAACTTGTGGAAGCTCTTGAGTATACTGTGAAACTCGGCAAGGATGGCAAGGGTGACTCGCAGCATCAAGTACACATGGTACAGAAGGACTGTTTGTCTGCTGTGCGAAGCTTCTTCACTGCTAGCATGTACGTGATGGAGGCCCTTCTAGGGAGTGACGATGCGGATATTCTTGACGCTCTTCGTCAAATGGAGACGATCGCTGGAACCGGTAGGTTTATGAGCACGTTTGATGCGAAAAGCTTGGTGCAGCTGCGCACCGTATCGATGGAATTTTTGGAGGCTGTGATGGATCTTCCAGATCCAGATACGCATTCATCACACCTGACGACGTCTAGAGTGCACACGATGGGTGTTGTTCGCAACTTTGTGACTAAGATGGAGAACTTGCTTAACGCCATTCGTATTTTTGCAAACCGCCCTGAGCTTGCTGCCAAATTCAGCAACTCTAAGTTTTGCTCTAGTACGAATGGCTACGTGTTTGCTGCACGTGGTCTCGTGAACTTGTTCTACAACGATACAGCCATGGGTGCTGCTACTCGCGCCTACTTGCTGATGTCACTCGAAAAAGCTGATGCTATGCCGCGCGTTCCAGAGGCTCAGCGTCGTCTTGGATTTTTCATGAAGTCGCTTGTGATGGACATTCCTCAGCTTACATCGGTGAAGGAAATGCACTCGTTTTCTGTCGTTACTCCGTTCTACAGTGAAAGTGTATTGATATCATTGTCAGAGTTGAATGATCCGCTTGTGAACCACCCGGTCTTCGAAAAGGTTGAAGAAAAGGGTAAGAACATCACGATTCTAAAGTATCTCATTACTATTCACCCCGAAGAGTGGGAGAATTTTTTGGAGCGTATTGACGTGAGCACTGCAGAAGAAGCGCAGACAAACTACCCACTGGAAATTCGTTTGTGGGCCTCATACCGTGGTCAGACATTGGCACGTACGGTCCAGGGTATGATGCTGTACGAGGACGCTATCAAGATACTGCATTGGCTGGAGATTGGCTCGAACTCTGGCAAGTCGGCTGAGCAAAAGCAGGCTCAGCTGGAGGATATGGTGCGCCTGAAATTTTCGTACATCTGTGCATGCCAAGTGTACGGTAAGCATCGCGCAGAGAACAAAGCTCAAGCTGATGACATCGACTATCTGCTAAAGACGTATCCAAACTTGCGTGTGGCCTACGTGGACACGATTGTGACGGATGGAAATAAGCAGTTCGACACTGTTCTCATCAAGAGCGAGGGGAATGAAATTGCAGAAGTTTACCGATACGAATTGCCTGGTGACCCGATTGTTGGCGAAGGCAAGCCCGAAAACCAGAACAATGCTCTTCCGTTCACGCGTGGCGAGTTTCTTCAGACTATTGATATGAACCAGCAACACTATTTCGAAGAGTGTCTAAAGATGCCGCAGCTTTTGGTGACCGCTGACTTACATCCTTCGAAGAAGGCAGTGTCGATTATTGGTATGCGTGAGCACATTTTTACGGGTAATGCCTCGTCACTGTCGAAATTCAAGTCGTGGCAAGAATTGGTGTTCGTGACACTTTCTCAACGTGTGCTGGCCGATCCGCTTTACGTCCGTATGCACTACGGTCACCCAGACATTTTCGACAAGGTCATTGCGATGCCTCGCGGCGGTGTGTCCAAAGCCAGTAAGGGTATCAATTTGTCTGAAGATGTGTTCGCTGGCTTCAACTCGACACTTCGTGGTGGTGTGGTGACGCACGTGGAGTTTATGCAGTGTGGCAAGGGCCGTGATGTGGCTCTTTCACAGATTTCGATGTTTGAGGGTAAGCTAGCCAACGGTGCTGGTGAAACATCTCTTGCCCGTGAGGCTCACCGTATGGGCCAATTTATGGATTTTTTCCGTCTAAACTCAATGTACTACTCACATACGGGTTTCTACTTCGCTACGTGGTTGACGATTGTGACGACTTTCGTATACATGTACTGCAAGGTGTACTTGGCATTGGCCGGTGTACAACAGCAGATTGTGTACAACATGAACTCAACTGCCGTGATTACGGACAACGTTGCTCATAACTTTGACGAGCGGGTGTTCAAGGACTTGAAATCTGTGCTCAATACTCAGTTCTACATTCAAGCAGGTTTTTTTCTGATGCTTCCACTGATGTGTGTATACTTCGGCGAAGGTGGTTTCTTCCGTGGTATGACGCGTTTCATAGATATGATCGTCACGCTTGGTCCTGCATTTTTCGTGTTCCAAGTCGGTACGACAATGCACTACTTTGATAACAACATTGTGCACGGTGGTGCCAAGTATCAGGCTACGGGCCGTGGTTTTAAAATCTCGCGTGAAACGTTGGTGCTACTGTACAAGGCGTACGCGAGCTCACATTATCGAAAAGCATGGGAGCTAATGGGTTTGTGCCTCGTGTATGGAGTATTTGGTAATTTTTACATTTGTCGGACAGATGCGTCTGCCAACGACAACACTTTTGCGACTGATTACTGTGATACTGCTCAGGGTTACGGTGTGCAGACCTTTTCTGTATGGTTCATTTCCATCCTATGGGTGATTGGTCCTTTCCTGTTCAACAGTGACGGTCTTGATTTAAGGAAAACGAGGGTGGATATCCAGCAGTGGTGCACGTGGATGTTTGCAAAGGAGGACTACAAAGACGATGACCCGGCAAATAAGGGTGGCTGGGTGGGCTGGTGGAAGGGAGATCTGGAGCAGTTGCACAACTCAAACATGATTTCGCGTGTCACTGTTATCCTTCGCGAATGCCGCCACTTCCTACTGATGTTCTACGTGGCCACTCTTGAAACGCATGATGTGATGTACGTCGCGTACTCATTTGGTGCTGCTGTAGCGACGGTACTTTTCTTGGGTGTATTTCATTGTTTTGGCATGGGTATGCGATCCAAGAGTCCAGTCACTCGTGCGGTATTGTACTTTATCACTATGATCATCACAAACACTGCCTACTTCCTCGCTACCTGGCTGATTATGGGCTGGACCTTCAAATATGCAATCTCGCTCTGGTTCGCTTACGTAGCCGCTCTTTATGGCATCAACGAATGTTTTCGTATGTGGAGTTTCCGGCACTCGTCTATCGCTAGCATACCAATATTCCAGCAGCTACAGTTCCTCTTTGACTTCATCTTTTGCACGGGAATGATTATCCCGCTGTTGGTGATGTCGTGTGTTCCGTTTTTAAACATTATTCAGACACGTATGATGTACAATGAAGGTTTCTCGAAGGTCATGTCCGCGTCGTCGCAGTACGCTTTTTCGCTGGCGGCTTTTATGGGCGTTTTGGGAGGCATTGGCGTCGGCTGGATCTTCAACCTGCTGTCGTCGCTAGAGCAGTCGGCCAGCTTTGCAAGCTACGTGGTGACGTATGAAAACGTAATCAGTGGTAACGTCGGTGATGGCAAGACCACATTCGTCTTGTACGGTGCATGTGCGGTGGGTACGATCATCTCTGGCTTTTTAAATTTCTTCCTCGGCCGTCGTCTCGCCATCGTTGGTGGCGGTCTTGTCAGCACACTGGGCATGGTTGCTGTGAGTGCCAACGATGACCTTCGCTCAATGTTGCTGATGCCTGGCATCGGCTTGCTTGGTGCTTCATGCGGTATTTTACTACCATCTTTAGCCATCTACATATTCGAAATCTCAACGAAAGAAATGCGTGGCAAGGCCATGTTGCTGCTTGGCTTGGGAGTGGTTGCTGGTAGTTTGCTGGGTGGTATTTTCGCTACCTTGAGCCAATTGGGGTGGATCTGGCAAATTTTTGCAGCTTGTATGGTGATTGCGCTGGTCACGCCGGTGGTGAATGTGTTTCCAGAAAGTCCTTACTGGGTACTAGACCGCAAGGGCTGGGACGCGTGCGAAGCCTGCTTGGTGATTCTGAGACGCAAGCCTGATGTGCAAGAGGAGCTCAAGATTATGCGTGAAGAGGAAACTCCAGATGAGGGCGGTGCAGGTCCTTTCAAGTTTGTCCTCGGTCTCTTCCTGATACTGACGTCGTCCCTGACGACAGGCTTCCTTAATGCTTATGTCAACTACAAGGGCGCTAGTCAGTACAATGACCAGGACCAGTTGTTCGTGAATGCCATGGCATTACAGATCACGGGTGTCGTTCTTGCCTTTTTCTTCGTCGACAAGGTGGATCACAAGTCAATTTTGTTCGGAGCACTCATCCCAGTAGCTATTTGCGCGGCTATGCTGGGTTTCAACGAGACGTCAGAATTTCTTGGCGCCCCTGGTGGATCAGGCTTGTACATTAGTATGGTCGTTTTGCTCATGTACTTCTTCTTGGGGCTGGGCATGAGCTCTGCATTGTGGTGTGCCTGCGTCGGCATGTTTAACACGCGTGGCCGTGCCTCGGCAACGTCGATGCTGTTTACTGTTTTCTTTATCGCAGACTTGGGCTACGTCTACATGCACGCGGACAACTCGCTCACAGCACAAGAGTATTTCTATCTGTACGCCATATCAATTTGCAGCGTCGTCACGTTAGTGCTGCTACTGAGTGCAGGCACCAAGAAGAACGGCGTCATTTGTACTAAAACGGAAGCCAAGCGCGACCGCGATCGTGTCGCTCGCTTGCGAGCCGAGCGCACAAGTCGCATCACTCGGACTCCTGGTACTACTCGCCCACGACATCTCAGCCGCACACGCTCTAAATCCACTGTGGGTGGTCATAGAAATAGCTTAGGGCCTGGTGCCTACCAGGTGTATGACACCCCCGCAAATGCTGCGCCCCCGCTCATGCACGCGCGCGCTTAAAAGAATTTTAATAATCCCATGTACACAATGTACTCCACTGTAGACTGGCAATTTGCTCGCAAAATTGCGTTACGGTTCGTGCATTTTTCTCTTAATTAAACCCTCCAACTATAATTTTTCTTAAGAAAGTTTAATGTCTGCGCCTCGCATGTTGGATGATCAATGCACGTTCATCACTTTGTTGTAAACATGCAACTACCGTGGTCTCTCTACCAAGTGAAAAAAGGTTGCGTCTTCTGGGTAACGATTCCAGCAGAGCTACATCCTTTGTTTCTCATACTTTTGCTGCCGCGACAACCATGTGCAATATAGCGGTTTCCTTGAAAACATCCACAAGTGTGTCGATCACAGTCATTTTCTCTCGACGTGGAAAGTGGTGGTCAAAGTCGTCCGCGTACATGAGCCACATTTCAAACAAGGGGCTTTTCATCAGCGCTATCGCGTCGTGCTTGAACCGCAAGGCTCTAAAAGCCTGCAGTGGTGTGGTTTCCACGTCCAGCCAGCTCTGTTGCAACGCTTGGTGTGTCTCCTTATTCGCCAAGATCTTTGCAACAATTTCGCTGCTATAGAATTGCTCCATCAACGATAACAGGGTAGTTTTCTTGCCGAGATGAGCCGTGTTGAAGTAGCTCAAGTACTTGGTGAAGATGCCGAAGTTAGGACTACTGAACACGTCCGAACCCGCTTTTTCGAGTTTGAGACGTTGAAAGAGGACATCGGGGGCCATCGGGTTGGCAACCCACACTTCAAACAGGTTAGCCTCTAGTTGTTGGGCAATAGCCTTCGTACTCTTGACTGTTTTCGCCTTGGAAAGCATCGCAGCCAACGCATCATCAGCGAAGTTTTTGCGCAGGATTGCAATCATTGACACTGCTTCGTCTCCGACCTCCATTCTTGACGCATAGTCGTCCGTGTACTTGACCCAGTCGATGAACTGCGGACGATCAAGAAGACCTTCTACCTCGTCGAACGATAGGAAGGAAAGCACATCGTCTGGAGATTTGCTTTCGATTCTCCAGGACTCAAGTTGCTGTTGCTGAAACTTCTTGGCGATTTCTGCTGTTTCCTCGTCTTGTCTTGCGGCTTCAAGTATCTTGAACAAAGTCTTGTCGTCGAAGTGTTCCTTCAGCGTCTTGAATGACGACATGTGCGCGTCATACTTGAGATTGAAAGCATCAACGTACGTCACCCACATCATTAGCATCTTCGATGGGTCATCATTCATTGTCTGAATAGATTTGAACACAGTGTCCGATGGCGAATGAGTCAGCCAAAATTCGAGCTGGAAGCGGAAAGCATTGTCCTTCACGCCTTTGGCTCTCGTTGCTGCCATGAGCTTCTCCCCCAGTCCGTCGATTTCAAAGTGTGGCACTAATGACGATATCATTGCTGCCTCAAAGCTCGTTTCGTCGGCCGCGGCCTTCTTCTGGACCCAACCCGCAAGCTTTTCATGAGCTAAGAGCTCGCCAAGCTGCTTTTGCTCG
>NQFO01004361.1:0-38015 GCA_003991265.1 Pseudoperonospora humuli | reverse complement strand
TTGCGAGTAAATCTGATGTCAAAGTTACGAAGAAAGTTGCCACGGACTTGTTGAGTCAGCACTACAAGAACTGGCTCAACAATGACGATTCGATCAAGGATGCTTTCACGAGAATCATGGTAGACCAGAAAGATTATCAAATGGTTGCCAGCCCCAATTTGGATGCATTGAGGGGCTACATTCAGGTCTACAATCGACACAATCATTTTGATATCACTTTGATTGAAGCCTTGGCAGAGGGTTTCGACGGCTTTGACAAGTTGGTGAAGGTTTTGATTGACGCCAAGAAGCATCATCGATTGAGGGAGAACGCCATGCACTTGGAAGAGTTGGTCCTGAGGAAGTTCCGAGACGAGAAGCTGCGACCACAGACTGTCTTGGGGCTACTAAAGCTGGATGAGACGGTGGAAGCTCTGGCAAGTCCCGAAATCGAGCTAGTCACGAGGTACATCCGCTACTTCAATGAAGATAATCCGAAGTACCAGTATTCACTGGTGGAGGAGTTCACGAAGATGTACGGTGACGCTGCAGTGACTGATACGCTGGTACGAGCGCGTTGATTCCAAAGCACGAATGATGCTCCGACGCTTTTGCGGAACGAGCTGGTGGACACATGGCTGAAAAACAAAAAGTCGGTGGAGGAAGTTCTCGCGTTGCTCAAGATGGAGAAAGACGAGGACAGGTTCTACAAGATGGCGATGCTGGATCGATACAGAAAGCTGTTAGCAGCAAAACATCCGGAACAAGTGACGAATTGGTTCACGGAATTGAGGAAGGCGTTCGACAATGACGTTGATTTTGCAGTGTGGATCCTATCAGTGAATCCCGACAAAGTTGACTGGATTGAGTCTTACTTGGGCACGCTGTTTGAAGAATGGTACCGACGATTCACACCGGCGGAAATTAACGACATGTTTCGAAATGTACGTCCGGAATACCGCTATCGTGCGGACCTCATTGTCGACTGGTACACAAATTACTACAAGGAAGCGCTCTCTCTTGCCAGTTCTCCAGCTCACTTGAGGCGCACTTAGATCCAGCTGCAATCTTACCATCAATGCCGCATCCTTCTCACTGTATTACCGGAGCTCATCCAGTGTTGTGACTCCCATACAGTGCAGTGCACGTCGAGCTACATTTGTCGATCCTTTGCTTCCACCAGCATATCGAGCTCATACGATTGATTCTCTTGGTTGTAAGCAGACTAGATACTGTACATGCAAGTCAACAAAATACACAAAATACAAAACAAAGCCCAAGTCTTCCGCCTCCTACTTGTCTTCTTAAGAAATGTTCTTCCCCCAGTGACTCGCGCTTACATTCGTCACTTGCTCAACTGCAATCAAAAGTGCCTTTACCAGTCGTTCATCCAACGCAGCATTCAGGCGTCCAGATAAAAGCGTGACTTTTCGTTATCCCTCGCACGCTCAATGCGTGATGTCAAGAACGAGATATCTTCCTCTTCCTCGTCACGTTGTTCCAGTTGCAGAGAGCACGACATAGACTCGGGTATATTCTGTATCGTATCAGATGTTTCAACTCAAACAAGAGCTTCGCGAGTGTGATGATTCGCGAGCACTCTTGCAAACGCCTTCGAGCTTGCGTAGAGATCGCGTTTGTGGACATGATAGCAATCAAGAGAAGGAAAAGAGGACTCGTGTGAAGCAACCATGCATGCGTACTGCAGTACGAGACGAATCTGATGCAAGCGCTGCAGATGCGAGACGCTTGAACCACTACCTTTCTCTTGCGCAGCTTCAGCATATTGATGGCCATGTTCACATCACGAGCTCAGCATCTTGCGTTGCGATTTACGTGGTCGCAGTAGAGCATTGTGTAACATTTTTTCACACTTAATGACCCAACGCCACATCTTTGCGCGTTCTTTGCTTCAACAGCTTCTTGTCGTGTTTCAAGAAGATAACTTGAACCGACAAAGCGTCTGATGACACTGCGAGCAGAGCTTGCTGGCTCTCAACTTCACCATCGTGAGCTTCTACAGTGTCTGCATCAATCCTTGACCGGGCTTGGCACATATCGTTGCATCTGCTCTAGTCTCTGCACGCCACGCCCATCTTCTCCCTTACGTAAGAGCAATGGCCGCCGCGCGAGCCATACGCTTCTGGAAAAACTTCCACGTGAGGAATCGCCGTTCCGCGCACAACGCTCGGGCGCAGGAGTGTCATGTGGCTCGACAAGTCCTGCAATCGCTTCAGATACGTCTTGTAGTTTATGGTCTCCTCCGACGGCATCGCTGCAATGATTCGCGTGTATTCTGAGTCATTTATACTACTTCAAGGAGACTCGGATCTGTGCGTCCAGCGCGAATGCGTCCTCTTCTTCCACTCTTTTCACGACGGCGGGGTCTGTATTTCTGCCTCTGTTGCTGTAAACAAAGGTCTCTTTCATAGCGTAAACAGTGCTCGAATGTCAAGATCTAGACGAATCCATCGTCCATCGATTTTGCGGTCAAGAGTCTGTCGATAGCGACACGCTCAAGAGGTTCCAGCTGCAGCGATCAAGAGGTTCCAGCTGCAGCGCTTAGCTCATCTCTTGGTGCGCAAGTGAAAGCAAGATCTGTTGCAGTGCGGAACGGGGGCTTATAAAACGTTTGATTGTTTCAAACGCACTTTACCCATGAAATTTATTGATTGCGTCATAAAATGCAGGGAGAGTTTCTAAAGAGTGTGATCATCTTCTCAGAAACCGATCAAAACTGCAACGTATTTCTGTCGTGTGTGCCACACTGTCTCAAGTCCGCCAATGAGTGTTGTTTGCTCAGTCGTCCTTTCAGTCTCTCAGTCCTCTCCAGTGTCTCGTCTCGAGTCTTGAGTCTTGAGTGAGTTATCCATGACCGATCCAAGCGAGCAATCGTCTTTACTAGTCAATGATGAGTACAATGTGGAACTGGACGAGTTTGTTCCTGCCATCATCACTCGTGGCATCAGTTTCCCTGCCACCAGTCCCACATACGCAGCGTCTCTAGATGTGGTGAAAGTGCACCACGACTATGAGACGGAGAGCGACGCAATTTCTCTTGTGCAAGGACTGACCAAGGAACAAGAAGAAGAACCAGAACCTGTTGCTATTGAGGAATTTTGGAAGACTATGGCGCTTGCTTATCCAGTGGTTGTCACTTACACCCTCGAGTACCTTCCGGGACTGGTGTGTATTGTACTTGTCGGGCACATTGACTCTCCCGACACGAAACGCTATGTAGCAGCTGCAACTTTGTCTACTATGTTTACGAATGTGTCGTCCTTATCTGTTGGCTTTGGTCTTACTTCGGCACTTGACACACTATGCTCACAAGCGTATGGGGCAGGAAAGCTGGACAAGCTCGGGTTGTACCTTCAGACGGCGTTGATCGTAGTGGGGGCGTGTTTGGTGCCAGTTTTTCTGCTGAATTGGCATGCGGAATTCTTTTTGGTGCTAAGTGGACAAGATCCAGAGGTGGCGAGATTGGCGGGCGAGTTCTCCAGAGTCACAGTTTTTGGTGTACCCTTTCTCTTCGCTTATGAGGTAGCAAGGAAGGTGCTACAGGCTCAAAATGTGGTGCGACCGATGGTGTTGTTCGCACTGGTGGGGACGTTTATTAACGTGTTTGGAGGCTACGCGCTGACGTACTGGACGCCGTTGGGGTTCCATGGAGCGGCGTTGTCGAGAACGCTCGGTTACATGGTACTGCCTCTCTGTCTAGTACCGTATTTCATAATAAGTGGCAACCACACGCGCTGGTGGAGTGGATGGCAGATGAAGAAGGCATGGGCATTGGTGCCTTTATTCTTACGACTAGGTCTGCCAGGACTGGCAATGATAGCGATGGAGTGGTGGGCGTACGAGCTGCTGGCAGTGCTGGCTGGCAATTTGCCAGATGGTGTCGTGGCCGTGAGTGCCCATGCAGTGCTAATGAACGTGGCGTCATCGATCTACACAGTGTTCATGGGCATTTCAATTTCCAGCAACATTCGCGTGGGAAACTGTTTAGGCGCAAATCATCCCAAGAAAGCAAAAGTCATCAGTCGCATCACTCTAAGCACCGTCTTCGTACTCTCGTGTTTTTTCGCCTTGCTCGTGTACATCCTTCGCAACCAGATTCCGCATATCGTGATCAATGACCCAGTGGCAATCCAGCGAGCATCTGATGCCCTTCTGGTGATGGTGCCGTACGAAATCATTGACTCACTGAACTGCGTGATCCAAGGAATCTACAAGGGAGCTGGGTGGCAAGATATGGCAGCCAAAACCAACGTCCTCGCCTTTTATGTCATTGGCATTCCGCTGGGAGCCATCCTATCCTTTCATTTCGACATTGGGATTGAAGGACTTTGGATCGGCTTCGGAATTGGTATCACCACAGCGTTCACGATTTGTAGCACGAATCTTTATTACGCAAGCTGGGAGCAAATGGCGTTTGAGGCGCGCGCAAGACTGGCCCACTAATCTAAGACACGAAACAAGAAGCTCAGTCTAGTTACATGATCTGCGTCCACCATGACAGAAGCAGTCTGCCTGTATTGTAGCCACGGGCAGGAGAATGCGGTGACCTTCAGAGTCGGCTGAAAAAAGAACGGATGATCCGTCATGATCTCGGTACAGCAAGATATCGAGCAAGTAGCAGTTAACGATACTCTATTTCCTATCTTATCATACTCTCATTCACTTTGTGCTGGCCATCGTAAGACTCGTCGGTTGCGCCTCCACACGCTCGCTTTCACTATGCGTTTGGTTAACATTAAGACGCTTGACTTCAACTGGAAGTACAGCCACAGCCATATGACACCAGTAGCTTGGGGAGTGCTTCATTCATTGATGTGCGATTGGTAGTGGTGATAGTGGCTCACTCTATTTTACATGCTTGAGCTAACATTTCGGTCGGGCCAGACCAAGTCAGAAAGCACAGCTCTTCAGACCTGGCGGGGCCTTAAGAAGACATCGCCAGCAAAAGAGGACTCCAACCTTCACATCGAAAGAATCAGCTGAAATGCTGTGAATACCATGGAGTACGTAGGCCGAACATTAAGTCGAGTAAGAGAGATCAGTGGTGATATCAAGCTTTGGTAGCGCAATTGTTTCAGAAGTGTCAGCGTACGGAACAGTGTGGTAAACCGAGTAGGTAATCGCCAATCATTGCAAGTAGCTGCACGATACAACTGAGTGCTTACGAGCTAAAGCAGCGACGGCTACCAGGTTTGAAGCTCTCTTCAATGATGCGCTGTAAAATCTTAGGTATGCATTGCAAATTCGAAGCAGTCAAAGCTCATCGCCGTTTGTTTATTTGATGGTGAGACCGCGGTGAAGTTTCTTATTCTGTGCAACTCTTTTCCTCATAACAGTGAGCCTTAATCTTTATTTGACTGCGTCGGAAACAGCTCGTAAAGTATTTCATACCGTAGCAATCGTGTTTGCGAATGAATACGCTTTAACGTGCAAACCTCAGCTCAAACCATTAGCTTTGACACGCGGCTTCGTTAGCCGGGACAACGTACGATCGTCAAGTGGTACATTGAGCATCATTGGGTATGGTAATAGCCCCCAATGTACACAGACGCGTACGTACGACTATGCGTTTCCTCACAGTGCAGCGCCATCTGATAGCGAGCGTGCGAGCAGGCAGTAAGAAGAGCCGCACCAGCTGTAGAGTGCTGGGTTCACCATATTTCAGCAGCAGATTGTCAAAAGCTACGAGCTTCGAACTGTTTTTATCCTGTTTAGTAACAGCGCGCAACAGGAGACACCATACGAGTTGTCTTCTTGCACTCGAGCGGACGGTTGCATGTGTGAATAAAGGGTGTGTTGTCGTCGATACGGGCTCATCTCCGAATCGTATACGCCACTGTTGCCTCGTTGCTTTTGCAAGATATATGCAATCAACATGTGCTGCATTATATGCACTTCTTCGGTCGAATGATACTGGCAAGCCTTGTTTTATACCTGTGCTTTTAACATGCTGACGTAGGGGGTGTCGCAGGCGGGTTCAGAAAAGTCGGGATCTTTCATACAAACGTCAGGTAAAAGTGACAAGACGGGTCTGGAAAACCCTACGTGACAATTACAATTTGACGTATTAGCACTATTGGAGGAAATGACCTCACGATTAGTCGCACGATTTTCAGGTGAGGCTCTAAGGAGGCGTTTACTCAAAGTTTTAAGGGACGCATTTACAAGAATTATTAGACTTTGTAGCAGTGACAGCGAGTAGGCCATACAAGAGTGCTGCTCCCTTGTATGTTGTCCAAGGCTAGCAGAGTAGAATCATGTGATTGGGAGTGTTGCCTATAATGCCTATGCTCAAAGCCTCAGGAAACTTCCTCTGAATATTGCGCTTATTTGTACGCATTCGAACAACCAGCGTCAGGTTGAAAACGAAACTGCGAGCGTTTGACTTGTTTCTAGTATGATTGCGGTCGCTACTTCGCTTGGGGACAGGTGACATCTACCTTTTCACTTGTGTATTCTATGAATCAAGAGGAATGACGTGTGTACCCCAAAAATCAATATCCACGTGGCTTCATCAGTCCGAAGTTCATTTCCCAATTCTTCCAGTTGGCAGCACATCTCCGAGACTTCCAAGTACACTTTCCTCCCTTCCACTAACTCAAGATGGCTGACGAAGACGTTCAAGCTTTGGTTGTAGACAACGGCTCCGGTATGTGCAAGGCCGGTTTCGCCGGAGACGACGCCCCGCGCGCCGTGTTTCCGTCCATTGTGGGCCGCCCCAAGCACTTGGGTATCATGGTCGGCATGGACCAGAAGGACGCGTACGTCGGAGATGAGGCTCAGTCCAAGCGTGGTGTGCTCACGCTAAAGTATCCGATTGAACACGGAATTGTGACGAACTGGGACGACATGGAGAAGATTTGGCACCACACGTTCTACAACGAGCTGCGTGTTGCCCCGGAAGAGCACCCTGTGCTACTGACGGAAGCCCCGCTCAACCCCAAGGCTAACCGTGAGCGCATGACACAGATTATGTTTGAGACGTTCAACGTGCCTGCTATGTACGTGAACATTCAGGCTGTGCTGTCATTGTACGCTTCTGGCCGTACGACTGGTTGCGTGCTTGACTCTGGTGACGGTGTGTCCCACACTGTGCCCATCTACGAAGGTTATGCCCTGCCGCACGCCATCGTGCGTCTGGACTTGGCTGGCCGTGACCTGACGGACTACATGATGAAGATCCTGACAGAGCGTGGTTACTCGTTCACGACCACGGCCGAACGAGAAATTGTGCGTGACATCAAGGAGAAGTTGACGTACATTGCACTTGACTTTGACCAGGAGATGAAGACGGCTGCTGAGTCGTCCGGTCTTGAGAAGAGTTACGAGCTGCCGGATGGTAACGTCATTGTCATTGGCAATGAGCGTTTCCGTACCCCTGAGGTGCTGTTCCAGCCCTCGCTCATCGGTAAGGAAGCTTCGGGTATCCACGACTGCACGTTCCAGACCATCATGAAGTGTGACGTGGATATCCGTAAGGACCTGTACTGCAACATCGTGCTGTCGGGCGGTACCACCATGTACCCTGGCATTGGCGAGCGTATGACGAAGGAGCTGACAGCTCTTGCCCCGTCCACGATGAAGATCAAGGTGGTTGCCCCACCTGAGCGCAAGTACTCTGTGTGGATCGGTGGTTCGATTCTGTCGTCGCTGTCGACATTCCAGCAGATGTGGATCTCGAAGGCTGAGTACGACGAGTCTGGACCGTCGATTGTGCACCGCAAGTGCTTCTAAGCGGCTGGGACAAATTCTTCTTGGTCTTAGAATCTGGAGAAGTCATACTGCTGTTCGACTGATGCATCTTGAGGCTTAAGTGCTTCGATGCGCGTGTAGATGGTGGTTGCTGCCCACTTGCCTCTAAACTTTTCTTTGCTTATATTTCTAAAATACCAGGATTGATGTTGTGATCTATCCCCAACGTGTTACATTTCATCAGTCTGCAGGAAGGGAAGCCTCGTAGTCGTCAACAGATGAATCACGAGCCAATTTCATGCAATAACGTTGAACATTGAACTTAATTTACGCGCGACGAAGAGAAGGAAGCGTGACACGCTAGAAGCGTAAGAAACGGCAGGCACGTCATAAGATCTTTTGGAGTCAGAGCATGGAAAGGTGGCACCTTAAGGGTGATGCTCGAGATGCCTAATACCGGACCGTCTTGAAATGACTGCTTCGATTCCTCATGTTCGAAACGATAGAATCGACACTGACCCGAATGCCTTCCGCCTTCTGCTGCAAAAACCCTACGACGGCATTTGAGCGCGGGCAAGTTGCAGCAACGTGCTTTGATTGGCAAATTTGGAAATATCCATCTGTTTCTACCAATCAACGCATCCCACATCAGTCCATTCCGCACGGAAAATGGCTGCGCGGAGCTCGTTAGACGCTGCACAGCTCTGGACGACTGTGCGTGGCCTCTCGGAGGAAGATGTGGATTGTATACAGACAGGAATACGTCAGTTCTACGGCGCCAGCAATTTTTTACTTTTCTCGGACGTGCACACGAGGAAACAAACTGATTTCATTCAACTGCAACTTGGAGACAAAGCGCAGCGCGTGCGCGTAGACGACTTTGTGCACACATTCTTGGACTTGTTGCATGGGAAAATACAGGCACATGCAGATTGTCGAATCTCCAGCAATGCGGCGACGTCCGCAACCTCAGAAGCAAGCTTTAGCAACATAGCTACGTCTGATAATAACGTGGCTACATTTGACCACGCAGCGGCATTCGACGACGAGTTTCCACACTTGACATCAAGCAATGCAGCAGCCAAGACGACTAAGCGTAGAATCACCACGACGCTACTGACGTCCAAAGATTCGACGGTCGTAGCTCGTCCAATGCTTGCAAGCAATTCGTTCCCGCCATTGGATGCGTCAGAGAGCACTACGAAGCTACCAGCGTGGGCTAAGAGCTCACTATTGGAAAAACGCATGGCCACTTCACAAACGGCCTCATGTCAATCAGCTTGGGAGAGAAAGAAGGTGGGGAATAACGCAACACCATGGAGCAACACGTCGAAAGGATTGACAGCTCCATCTGATGCAAGAAGGACTACACCAATGGTAAAGAAGAACAAGAAGAAGGAAATTGCTTGGTCCACGGACAAGACAAGTGGTGGTACCTCAGGACTACAGCAAGTGCAAGTGAAGACGAAGTCGCTGTCGTCTCAAGCGAGCAACTTGCAGCACAGGATGAAGGAGATTCATGTATCCAACCAAGACGAGGAACTTCAAGATGAAAGGTTGACAAAGGCTGCAAGTGACAACTCGGCCGTGTCATGTACTGATTTTACAGTGAATGTCCAAGCAGCCAAGTTGTATGGCTTTCTCATCAAGGAGCGCTTTGTCAAGAAGACGTGTGCTGAGCTGCAAGTTGTCATGAGTTTATTGTACCGTGCTGACTGTCGAGCTTGTCGTCGCACCTTTTCTGAGTCGGACAATGTCGACAACAACACTTCAACGTCTTTGTGTGTTGACACGTCCGAGTTTTGCTATCGCGTGCATTGTCTTGACTTTGCGGAGCTTGTTTTTCATCAGATCGAATCAGTGTTGATGCATCTAGGCACCGATCTACTGGCTCTAGTGAAGCAAAGCTTGCGTGATGCCCAAGGAATTTGCTCGGATATGCTCGTACGACTGGATCAAGTCTCTCGTCAACGTGAAGAGCTACGTGTGGCTGAAAGTGCACGCATTGGATGTCAATTGCCAGTGGAAATGAAGGCAAGTGCGGTACGAGACTTTGCTCTTCCATTTCACGAAGAGATGGACTCACGCTTGCATTACCGGACACCAGCAGAGTCACTGCTCTATACCAACCGTGAAAAGATTCGAGACGGCTTTCTGAGCTTACTGCGTCAATTTCAGCAGAAACAACATAGTTTGGTAGGTATTGAGAATGCAAAGGTGGCAGCGACAGCTATAACGGCAGCACGAGAGCTGTTGACGGACGTGTTTCCTGAAAACCGATGGTGGTTTGCCAAGTTTTTTGTCCAGGAGCTCGTCCAGGTTGGTTCAAACCCGTTTGGCGAGAGTGACAAAGACCTTGTGCTGAAAATCATGGAGGACAAACTCGTGGTGAAGAATCCAGATCGACTGCGCAAACTGCATCGACGTTTTTCAAGTCAAAAGCCGTCGAACAAGTCGCCACAATCACATTTGCGAGAGGGGAATGGCTCAAGTAATAACACCAACAAGATCAGTGGAAACGCAAGTAGCAGCTGCCAACGAAAGAATCGATCCGAGGCTCAAGCTACGGATAACAATGTTGACGCGACTAGGACGTTCACAGCGACTTTGGACCGCATGAAGAGCTTCTTTACCGACAACCAGCTCTTTTTCTTCCATTTCTTGCACAGTTGTGATAGCTACGAGTTCTCCAAGCTCGTAAAACACCAGTTAACGCGACGGTTCTACGCGATTTGTGAAGCTACTGCTGGTTCACGTGACGCTCGCAAAGACTTTACGGAAGTAGTGTTGAGACTCAAGGTAGTGGCAAAATTTCTCGGTTATCTTCGCTTTTCACCGCAGTGGCAAGTGACCTGCTCGCTTCGCCATCTTTCCGAGTCTAATGCGGCGTTCAAAGCGCTGGAACGTGAGGGAATTGACACGTTGGAGGTCGCTCGTGACTCTGGATTGGATGTCAAACAATTGCTCGAGCAGAGTATCTTACAAGCATCGATCTCCAAGTGCATTCCATGGCTCTGTGACTACTTGTCGATGCTTTCGCTTGATCGATTGTCCTCCGGAACGACCTACTTCAAACAGCTCGTGTCGTTATTGCAGCTCTTGTATCGCTCACCACGACTGGACGCTCTAGGCGAGACTGGGCTGTACATTGCGATGCAGATTGAACGCGTCTTTCATGTCTTGCACATCAGCAGCGACTATCGACTTGGCGAAGGGCTGCCTTCGTCACAAGTGGGTCAGGCACTTGCATGTGAGCACAAAGTTTTACCGCAAGAGTCGAGAAATGGCACAGGAGAGGACCATTTGCCCTTCTTGTACAGTCAAGTGTTCGTACAAAGCTGTGTGAGTGAACTGGATGACTTGCGTGGCTTCATCCAGACTCGTGCACAGTCGCTACCACGTCGAAAGATCTCAATTGGCTCTGGCACAATGGCAGCAAGACAACCCGCTGGACTCATTCGCAAACTTCGACCTTTGCAAGTTGTGCTCGACAGTGATCATGGCGTTGACACTACTTTCTCGTATGCTATCAAGCCTGGTAGTGCAGTGCATGCTGTGTCTCGAGGAACGAAATCATCTGCCACAACGTTGACCAGCAATGTCCCGACAGTACAAGAAGAGCATGGCGAATTGTCGGATGCCGTTTTCAAGACCCATCCAAGGCTCAAGTCAGTGGTCGACTTTGTGGTGGGAACCGTGACGACAGACGTGTGTGAACATGTCATACTTCACATTGTTACACCACGAGCTGACACGCTCGTGAATCAGTGTGCGGCTCAGAGCGGCTTGCTTCATTTCGGCAATCGTGCCACAAGGTCAACGGCATTGGACAAAGATTCTGCTCTTGCTGCTCAAGCTTCGTTTCAGATGCTGCTGACATCAAAGACTCGCCACGAGGCAAACTCGACTGTTGTAGCAGCTTTACAAGACGCTCTTTGTCTAGGAGAAGAACGGGTGCGAACAGCAGTTCCTCTGTTGCTACCTCCGTCGTCACATCCAACGCTGATCAACTCGATTGTGTCGATAGCATTGCAGCACATCCGGTCTGTCTTAAAAGCTCTCGTGTCAAAAAGCTCTCAGACTGAGTTTGTCAAGCGGATTGCGTTCAGGAATCAGAGTCTTTTGAAAGAACTCGGATCGGCTTTGAAGGTGGCAATCGCTGCTCCTCCTTCCTCGGCAACACAAGAGAGCACTACGAGAAGCACCACTGCAGTACACCATACTGTAAAAAGCGAGCAGCAGTATCGGGAACTGAGGCGATGCGTTGCTGCTATTACAACGAGCGCTAATGACAGCGAATTGATCAAGTCAAGTCTTGCTGAATGGGAACTTGAAGCCTCTCAACTGTCACAAAGCGTGTCGCTTTTCACGACTTCCCTCAACAACTGTGCAGTCACCGGTGTCTTGACTCATGATCCAGAGTCTCTGTTGAGTGTTTCAGCTCTTGTACTCTGGGATATCGTTTGGCGAGGCATTACCTCATGTCTAAAGTTCCTTCGATCATCACTTGAGCTACTTGCTGCTCGAGAGGTACCGTCACTGACACAAGAGCGAGTGACGATATTGGAGACGGTGTACGTCGAATACGTCACCAGCTTCTCAGCGTTGCTTGAAGCGGTTGTACACTGCGTTGAATCAACTCCAGATAACGACCTTGCAGTGCCTCGTTTACAGTCCATGCTTGAGTACGTCATGAAGAGTATGATGGCGCTACCATCCTCAGTCTTTTTCGCTGTCCGAGCTAACTCCCTGGTCGCTGCAAAACTGCGCGTAGTGATGTCAAAAGCATCACGCAAAGGTACCAACTTTGAACTGGAAGCAGTGAATCAAACCCCCGCGCACTTTGTCGAGTGAGAATGTTCGACTGCATGTGGCTCCATTTCGTCGCTACGTCAGTAACAAGACGAGGCTTTCCAATGTGCTACAAGCACTCGTCATCGTTGTGTTTCCGCGACGAAGGAGGAGACGACGTGCACTCTTTCAAGGACTGGACAAAGCCTTGTGTCTGTTTTGCGTCGTGGATCGGACATTGTCGAGCTCGAAGTAAACCTCGGCTTTAGTGGACTATAGCAGCAGCCACGGTGGTCGTCACAGGAGCAGTGACATAGCGCGTCTGCGATTTCAGACGAGAATTTGGAGACAAGGCAGCTCGTTGGTCGTGTAAGGAAGGCGCCGTCACGAAAGAAATTAACTCGAGACTCGTTAGCTGTGACGAGGCATGGACGCCTCGCTCTGTAGTCACAAAGTCTCGACTGCTAAGGAGCTGCGTACGCGCCTGTCCTGAAGGTCGAACGCCGCCTACGGGGAGAAGACCATCAAGTCGACAAGAGGTGTCAAATGCGTTTTTTTGAGGCGGTATATCAAGGACCAGTCACGAAAGTCCCTTTTCAAAGCTGGAAACGTAGTCACATGACACTTGTTGCCAGCGTCAACGCAACAAAAGCGCTCTTCTATTGCTGCAAACGTTTGCAAGAGTGCGAGGGCGTCAGTGGAGCCTAGAACCTGCACAGAAAAAGCTGGCAGAATGGCCACAAAACGGATCCTCCGTATCAGACGCAATCAAACCATCCGACCAGGTTACTACTATCCTCACCTTTGGCTATTCGCCTTCCACAAAGGTAATACTTGAGGGCAGATTGTGGCGAATGTTGCATAACCGGGATCAGCTTGGAAGCAGAAGGAGAGAGACAAGAAGCCGCGTGGACGTGTCTTTTTCTATGGCAAGCGTAAAAGGCTTAAACCACCACGCAGAGGGCTTTTTTTGTCTGGTCCAACGTTGTGGCAATGATCGTCATCTGTCCAGCTCTCGTTCTCATCCATGCACGGTTCTTCTGACGTCATATATGAGCTCCATAAGGGACTTTCGACTTTGAAGAGTTGGACAGCATATCCAAAAGCCGAATCTGGGGCGACTCGGATCGATATTGAGGCTTTCAGCTACTTGATCTCTCTCTTTTTGCTCACGTAGCAGGTCCAAGGAAGACTTTATGCTTCCTCCCGCGACAATCGCCACTCTACTTGCAGTACGTGGTACGCGAAACTGATCTATCAGTTGGATGACGTGACCTTGCGAAGGATGATACACGCTCCTCATACTTGAAGCTGAGCAAATAAATGAGCCCCTTGCCATAGCGCACTGTGTCATTACAACACACGAATGCCGTTCTATTTCTCTTACCGCGGGACCATGGGAGTCATGCCTTAGGTCTACGTCCATTCTCTCGGCGTTCGAGGTACCAACTCATCCAGTAAGTAGTCGTCGAACTTTTCGATGTTGCTGTCGTCAACTTGTACTGCTTGAAGCTTTACGATAGCTGCATGCACTGCAACTACTTAGCGTCGTAGCAGCATTCATTGTCCTACTTATTGCAGCTTTTCCAGTCCCATTAGCGAGTTTTCTAGCTTAAAGACCTTCATCTAAAACGAATATCACGATTACTTCCTTACTTAACAATTTGAGCTCTCCAAGGACGAAGACTTTGCTGCGGATAGCCCCACGTTGACACAGCGTTGTGTGCTTCCTCTCTCTCTCTCTCTCTCGTTCTATTCAGCACCATTTGCTTGAGAGAGTATTCTTCGGACAATGTAAAAGTTCTTCCAAGCTAAGCTCGATGTACATGTAGCACGCATTGCCAATGATGAAGATCGTTCTAGCGACCATATGACCACGATTGGTGCTACGACAATCATCACCATGTGCAATGTACACATGGAAATCCATTCACGTGCTCTGAATCAACTGCTGGCTGCCATTCCTCCCACGTGAAAGAATTCATCTTCGATCTAGAGCGATCGGCAAGTCCAGTCGAGTATAAAGGAACTAAGTGATAAAAGCCGTCATCTTGCTGCTTCTCACGTCTTCTCACTACTGACCGTCGTAACGGTGTACAAGAAGCGCCACCAGTTCATGCATTGGTCTCTTCGTATCATACGAGGCAAGAAGGCCACAAAAACACAAGTATCTGAGCACAAGCGACGGATAGAATCGGTATCTTTTTTCTCTATCCACAATATCCTGGAAGGCACACATTAAGGTCAACAGATCCATGCTTGCTCGCTCTATCTCGCGCTCATGGGACCACAAGTAAATTCTTTCGAGCGTATCGCTCTTGCCGCAATCTTTCACGGTGAACTCGATGGACGACAAAGCGTCACGTCTTTGATATTTCGCCCACTTTCAAAGTGTAGTATCTCTCCAAGAGCGAGTTCTTGAGGCACAAAGGTAGAAGCACGCGCGTCGCGTCTTTGCAAACCAAGTAATCAGCGACGGATACCGCGCATCCGTGTCGATGCTCCGAACAAAGACCGAGGACGCGAAGAAATCGAACAAGAAGGTTTTGCAAAGAGTCTTGTACTTCATCTTGAATACGTGTCAGGTGTTGTCCTTGGGGCGCTGTGTCCAGCTAAAAGGACTCTTGTGTCCACAGCCACAAGCAGCAAAGACGCCGTGAGCAACAATATGGAACGAATCAAAAGAACAAGAAAAGTAGCACTCGCTCCGTGCTAAAGACACAACGAGTCAAGGTTTCCGAAGCATCGTAGCACCCGCGGTATCGTGACTGCCGTGAGACGGCTGCCTCAACACGAGATTCTGCACGCAATATTGATGGAGATCAATACAACAATGGCGTCGTTACGCTCACAAGCTCCCCGACGTATCTAGAGCGGCTACAGTACTTGTGGAACAGCGTGTGGTTCCCTGCTGCAGGAGGACCAGTTGTTTCCGAGACGCATTAATTTCGATGGTGAGTCAGAAAACATGCGTTGCGCACGGAAACTGGTGCCAACGCGAGGCTTTGTCGCGTGAAGTTCCATCTCCAAGCAAGTTCAATGCCATTCGCCAACATGTTATTGTTCCCTATCACATAAAGGCACTGGATGTGCACGTCCAGTTCGACTCACATGTACCAAAGTGCTTTGCCTTTATTTGCCACGTCTTGTGCAACGTGGACGACTCCATTGCGACCTTGCGAGGGCGAAAGAAAGCCAAAGACTTTTCCTTGTCTTTCACACGCACGTAACATCGTAAAAAAATGTTGCCTTAGGTCAACCTTAGGAAGGAGGGCTAGGGGCTTGACGAGATTGTTCCCGCTTCCTTTGGCTCGTCCGCACTGTGTGCTCAAATGAAGAGGAGAGATGACTGTCTGATGGCTGTTGCTACTGGCCTATCCCTTAGTATTGTCCATTCTTGGACCAATTCCGAACTTTCCTTCATGTGGCCGAACGCTCGGCTCAGCAGCACTAGCATTTGTCAATCTGATACTAAGCTTCACGTGCGGCCCATGTTTAACTGGGCGACTATGGACAAACCCGCGTTATCCTCAACATCGTCATCGTCATCGCCACCTTATGTCGATAGTAACCGAAGTACTAGTCCAAGCAGTGAAGAGGATACACCTCTTCTCACGTCCGACAAGGCATCGAGCATTAACTCCATGTGGCTTAACTGGAAACATCCTCATACTGTCATGGAACTATGCACGAAATCCGAGAGTGGCACTGCACTCGAGATGCGGCGTCAAAAGAACCGTGAGTCCATGCGACGCTCACGTCAGCGTCAACGCGAACAATTGCAATTATTGCGCGATGCAGTACTTGGGCTAGAACAACAATACGATTCACTACGACTACGTTCTGAACCTGCAGAAATGGAGCGAAATACCAAGCGAGCGAGCGACCAGAAATATGCCCAAGCCGTCGAATTGTCCAAGCAACTAGGTGCAGAAAATTTGTCCCTCAAGGCATCGATCCAGTACCAGGCGTCGTGGAGATTGGAACTACGACGAGTCATGGAGACGACTGTAGCGCTGGATGAATTTACCGCGTCGGCGTCAAAACAGCCGTCTCCGTTTCCTTTTGAACTCAAAATGATGAACGAACAAGAAGCCGAGTCCGTGTTTGGATTCCGTCAGCTCACGGAACGCGATGTTAAGGACATTATTCTGCAGAATACGAGGTCTGTCAAACGCGTACAGCACCAATTGCTAAGCAGTCAACATATCAATGATGGCAGCAGTGACACGGACGGAAAGTTTACTGACAAAGTGCTAGAACCGATAGACCAGTCGGAACTATTTGGATGGGACTTGCGTCGACGTGTTCGAGGCAGCGACATGGAGTTTGTGTTTACGAAGCGCTTCCAGCACTTGTCAATATCCGAGATCATGCAGAAGTCCTGGGTGAATGGAATGCGATTGGAGGGCGCTCAGATGATCAAATACGATGTCCAGCGGCTAGAAATGCTGCAAGAAGTGAATACGAACGCCTACGTACTCGGTCGCGACGTTCGGTCACCAGATGAATCGCCCGTGTTCCGAACGACGTTGATGCGATATCGGATGGAGACGACGGGCGAAGTGCCGTCAAATGGCTCCTTGCTTCTCGACGAAGAAGCAAGTGGATTGAGCTCGAATCTCCAAGCTACTGGCTTTGTGATTGGAACGCAAAGTCTAAACCCAGCAGACAACTCGGGCGCTAAGTTACTTCCTGAACGTGCCGGCATTGAGCCGTCAGCACCTTTAATATGGGCAGAGCTAGCGCACACCATTGAGATGCTACAAGTATTTGACCGTGTGACTGGAGAAGACAAGTACGTTCAAGTGCGATGGTCAGGCAAGAACAACTACGGCACAGCTTTTGACGCCCATCGGAATGCTGCAGATATGGTGACAACGCTCATGCGCTGGGAATTCGGCACAATTGCGCCGGCCATTCAATTGATTCCAAACTCGGATGACGCTGAAGCGGAGCCCAGTCAGCACTCGAGGCAGTCTCGGTCTGGCTGAGCAAGATAATTTAACCTTCTTGTCGTCGTCTAATCAAAGTCGCAGCTCCGCGTACGGTGGTGGCATTCATCCGACTTGCGATGCTTGAGATCCAGTGAGTTCCTTTCCCAAAGTCTTTTTTTGTGCCTAGACGTTGCGGGCCCACATGGTCGCGCCGGAACACTTCGTGACATTCTTTCTCTCTATGAACTGGACTTGAGCATCGAGCGCCACACCTTTGCGCGCGCTCTTCTTCAACACCTCCGTGTCGTCTTGAGCGTCAACACATTGAACAGACGGGCATGGCGAACCCGTTTGGAACGCCGATCATTGTCGTGCGCTTCGGTTTTAATCTCTAGGCTCAGTAAACGTCTTCATACTCGCGGTCGGAACATTGCGCTATCAATCGGGACGGGGCTTTTCTGCAAGAACTTTGGCGCAAGGACCCCGCCGGTCTGCACCGACCTTTTTGCAGCAGGAACCCCACAGCCTAGTTATGCGATGGTGCTTGTGCGTAGCCACTTGGGCGAGACTGTGGCCACTACGATGCTTAGATTTGCGTATCCAAAGCAAGCGACTGCTACTCTTCGATATTTTTGACTTTGTTCTATGTCGTTGTTGACGGCTCTCGTAGAAGACAAGCGCGCGCAAGAGTGCGTCAGTAGTCAATACTGGAACATTACATCGGCAATTTTTTTTACTTTCCGTAGTTTATTCGTGAGAACACTTCGAGAATATTCTTTCGGACCATGAAATGATCCGACAGAAAAATCAGGAAAGAAACGACATGCGACCGACGCTAACAGGAAGCGAAAGAGCAGAGATATTGATAGCTCCGTTGTCGTATATAAGCCTGTCGTGGACCGATCTTGAGTTCATTCTGCCTATGGAGGACTTCAATCTCGAAGGGCGAGCGCCGTCTCTGTCTACGTAATTGACTTGGGCAAGTACATACTTTGTATGAGGATATTTACTCGGAAAGCCAAGCGTCAAGTCTTCATTATGGCTATCATTGAAGTAGTATGCCTTAAGCTTCGTGATGCCTTGATTCTTGTCAAGGAAGATGTAAAAGGAAAGAACGTACATGTGCACGGTCTTCGTGCTGAAGCGTGGCGGGAAGCGTGTATCCATTCTGTTGAGGCAAAACGTGATGATAAAACGTGGCCGACCTCGATTGATGTGGAGGGATTAGAGCGGACACTAGGTATTGTTACTAACTGTCTCGAGTAAATATTTGAATTCGTTAGCAATGACAATGAGAAAATTTGTGAGACGCTCAAAATCCGTGAAACCGAACTTATTGAAGCTGAAGTAACAAATTTGCTTTTTTCTTCGATATAAAGTCAAGCCTGATATAGCCAATAAAACAGGTCTGAGAATCTCAGGTGTAAGATTTATGAACTGCTTTTTGTCGAGAATTTCACCGCAGTCAACTTTTAGTAAGCAAATGTCTGATTACGAGAAACTGTGCCTTCAATTCTGATCGGTACGATATCAACTAGATTCATTGTTTTTCGTCATTAGTATCGACAACTTGTCAAAAATCCCAGCTACATGTGCATTGCCACATCAAACATGAGAATGCCCGATATTTTAGTATGACACTCGAGCACTTGAATACACCGCTGCAAAAGTAAAAGTATCTCTGTAGTCTATACTGCTTCAGTGGACCGTATCGACAATAAACTTGGCCATAGCGATGGTAACACTGCTCGTTCAGCTCGGAACAGACTGATATGCTTTATTGATCGGAAGGAAAAGGATATCGACGCTACGATAAAGGCAAAAAAATCGCCTTTAATCGCTACGCTGAGTAGAATCAGAAAAGTGCTTCTCAGAAAGTGTCAGTAGGGGTGTGGAACCTACTCCCGAGATTAGGGCTTGATAGTCCGTCCTTTGCAGAAACTTATACATAACTACGAAGCATGAGTGCATGGGAGCAATGGGGAGGCAAGAAGCCCCAATCGGGCGGCTTCCAGGGCGCCCAAGACGCGTTGAACAGTCTACTCCGCTCATCTCCTTTGTCTACAGCGTCTACTGCTAGCACTGAGAGCGAAGGAAGTACGAGTTTCTCGCTACAGAGAGCATGGGACCTTACAAAGAATGCGGTAGCGAGTACGACGTCTTCAAAGGATGCGGTTGATGTCATGGAGAGCGGAGAGGTGGACGAAAAGGTGGTGACTAATACAACAACGGACAAGTGGCCACTATGGGGAACGACCTCAAGCAACCAGCGTCGATTAATCCCAGCCATGACGTGGTGAGTGTTTGTCAGGGAAAGTGCAACTTTAGCTTGACTAATGCAATGCGATGAGTGAAGGAATACGAGATTCAAGTACTTTGTGGGCATGGCCATGCTTGGTCTATTGTTCTTTGGCATGGCGTCTATCTTCTTGCCATTGGTACAAGACTTGAGCTGTTGCTAGTGAGTGAATCTTGTTAAGTTGCTGAGGATTGCCTTGTTGTCATTGTAGATCATGATTCGACCATCGAAATTTGCCTTGAGCTTTACATTGGGCAGTGTGTGCTGTATGGGTGCCTTTGCAATGCTCAAGGGCCCAGCAGCGTATGTTTCAGGACTCTTACAGCCCAATCGTCTAATGCTGACTAGCGCGTACTTTGTGACGCTTGGTAGGACGACAAGACTGCAAATGTATTGACATGGAGAAAAGTAGTGAGTGCTAACAATGTGGTTGTTGCTCTTGCAGGGTGCACATTGTATAGCTGTTTAGTCTTGGGGGACTATGTGTTTGTAGTGCTCAGCTCCGTCATGCAGTTGATGACATTGGGACTATTTGCGCTGTCTGCGTTTCCTGGTGGCACCTCGAGTTTAAAAAGTAAGGAGATGGAACGTTGTTTCTTTGTAGCGATTGATTAACGTTGACTTGTTTTTTTGTCTTATGTGTGTGTGTGTAGCTTTTGGTGCACTGTTTTGGAAATCAGGGCGAAGCATGATACAAGCTCTCGCTCGTCTTTTTCAGTAGATAGGGAACATGATAGAGATGGACGTGACATTGGAAGGAGTACGCTGCAGAAGAGTCGGCTAGAACCAAGTGGTTAGCTGCTAATACGCTCAATCTACATCTTTGCTTGCTAACACACGTGTCGACCGTCTTTATACAAAGCTTACCACTTGACGATTGTTTTGTACGTACGCATTTGGACATATGTGCAGACAATGACATGATGAAGGCGTTGTATGCAGCGAGGATAGCTATTGCATCACAAGAGCAGTGTTAGTAGCGGGTCATCGACACTCCTGGACACCGTGTTCACTGGTCCAGGAAGAGCTGAGCTCATTGCGAGTCGCATGTAAAAAGGTATCAAAGAAACAAAAACTTGTTGATTTGGGACTATGATTGATTGTTTTTCTTCATGAAAAGAGCTGCTCGTGGTGTGATTTGATGGTGACATCGTCTAGGAAAGTAAGCGAACGCGGTCCATGGAGACTCGACGTGCAGTACTTCCCGACCCACTAGAAGTTGAATTGCACATGGCCGTTAAAACAGCGTCCGAGCGCGGTAGCGAATTTGAAGCAATGTACGACTCAGCTAGTGTCGTCTCTTCATCGCAACTAAATGCAAAGCCAGTGTTGCGACGACTTATCGGTCGATACAGCTTTGATGGTGCGCGATCCCACGTGCCTTCCTCGGACGTCGATTTGCTAAATACGCTGGCCGAATAGCTTTCCTCGTCGGCAGCCACGGCAGTCGTCCCGGTAGTACTCGATAGACTCTTCTTTGGTCGTTGGTCGTACAATGTACCTCCATAGGTTTGCGGATGCTGAGCTTTAAGGATCTCAGCGTCCGAGTGGCCAAAGTCGCTCAAGTAGCCCGTTGTATGAACATCGTCCAAAGACATGGAGAGCGTTTGTTCCTCCATGTGGTTGATAGTAAGACGACGTTGGGATGACGCTCCCATTGATTCCTGCAAAAGCTGCGCAAGATCCGGATGGAACGTCCGCTGGTACAAATTGTACGAAATGTGTCGCCCTAGCGCTAGCGCACAGCCCATGACAAGCACTAAAAAGTAGCCGGCAGTCCTGACCGTAGGTAGAAAAGCTCCAAACTCATCGTAGCCAACCTTGAGCGTTGCAAAATACGACATTTGAGTGCCGATAGTTGCAAAGAGAAACCATGACATGACACTGCCAAACCACAAGGAGAAGGACAAGACTGTCCAGCGATCGGCAATCATCCAGATCTTAATGTTGACAATCAAGACGGTGAGCGAGAAAGCGACCATGCCAAACTCGACCCGAGACTCGCTCCCTGCAGCCTTCTCGGACGCGTTAAAGCCGTACATGACGACCACAAAGATAATCAGAGATTCATAGAAAGCTGCTGCAATCCAGCGACAGAAGGTGTACATGTTGAAGAAGAATCGATCCGGGCCACGACGATACAAGTCGGGGTACTCAATGCTGAAGGGCGCTGGCAAATCCTTGTCCAAGACCCCAACTACGACGATAGGTAGACCCGTGAAAGCAATGTTGTACAATTGAACACCAATTTCCCAGTACAACTTGGACCCTGAAGCTCCCGAGAGATAGCCGTACCAATACTGCGCAAGAACAAGCGTAATGTTCTTGTAAAACATGTAGAGAACGAGCTTGGAAATGCGAATGTAATTCCACCGACCATGAACGAGCAAGAGCCGCTCGAGGAAGCGAAATTGAGCAATTGCGTAGTCACTCGAGTTCACAGCCTGCATTCCTTCCTGTCCCGAGATACCCACTCCAACATGAGCAGCTTGAATCATTGCAACGTCGTTGGCTCCATCGCCAATAGCCAAAGTCCGTACGGTGGTAATATTGTCCCGAACGAGCTTGACCATTTCAGCTTTTTGAGCAGGAGAGACACGATTGCAGATCACAGCACGACACAATTTGGCAAAGGACAGCAGATGCGGTGCAGTCTCGGGCCCAAGCGCCATCTCCAAAGCCTCACCGTCAATAATGAGCGCAATCTCTCGTTCACTGCCACTTGCCATTCCTTTGGCATTGTCGACAAACTCTCGAGCGGCGGCATTCAACTTGGTGCGAAGTGTTGCTTCGTCCGGGCACGTCGTGGCATTCACGACAACTTGTTGAATGGAATTGTCCAGCAAAGAGCAAGCATACGAAATGTTGATTGCCGTCTCTTCCTTGTCGCCCGTTAGCATCCACACTTTGATCCCCGCTCGTGTCAAATTGGCCAGACATTGCGGCACACCTTCCTGCAACTTGTCTTCGATTGCCGTCGCTCCAATCAACTCCATCCCCACTTCAATTTCTTCCATCAAATCGTCAATAGCATTGGGTTTGCCGTCTTTGCGTCGACCAATCTCCGCCACGTTGCCCTGGGCATCATCAAAGCGCATTTTCCACTGTTGAAACCAGCGCTCGTCAAGCTTTTTCACGGCAAGCGCTAGCGTACGCAGTCCATCGTCAGCGTACTTTTCCATATGGTCCCGTGTGATGTTCTTTAGCTTCACCATAGCTGGATCGTCCCTCAAGCGCTGATAGATCATCATGTCCGCTCCCTTTGAATACAGTAGCAACTCGCCACTTGGCTTGCGTACGACGACCGACATTCGCTTTCTCGTGCTGTTAAATTCCAGCACATCGAGCACCTCGTAGGACACGCGTTGACCCAGCACTTCCACCACTGCCGTTCCAACACTACGACTTTGAAACTTAAAGCCTGCAAAAGCTGCACCAGCGACTAGAGCTTGTTCATCCGGCGAGGAAGCAGATAAACGCACTTCGCCAGACTCGAGTTTTTCAGGAATCACAGTGTGGCACACGGCAAGATGCTCGAAAAACTGCATGATCTTGTCCTTTTGCTCTTCACCTGCACTTCCCTTCATGCCATCAAACAATGTCTTGTCGACAAAGTTGACAAACGGAATCTTCTTCATGTTCGGGTCTAGTTTTGGCTCCGGTGGGATCGGTTTGCCTGCTCGAGTGAGCGCCGCACGGCCAATCTCCGTCATGCCAGAGCCATACGAAATGCCGTTGATGGAACACCTTCGGAACTCCATGACGTTGCATGTTAATGTGCCCGTCTTGTCGCTGAAAACGTACGAAATCTGCCCCAGTTCTTCGTTGAGCTCCATAGTTCGCACGATAGCTGGCGTGTCTGTCTCGGCATGGTACATTTCAAGGTCCCACGACATGAAACGTGACTGTAGAAACTTGACACTTGTCATGGACACATAGAGCGAGATGGGAATCACCTGGTAGAGCAGCAAAAAGTAGTAGAACATCATCTGAATAAAGGCCACAAAGCGCGAGCGCGTCTTCTCCTCTTCCGAGAGTTTAATGTACCACGTATCGCGTACAATATCGTATTGCCACGTAATGTAGCAAGTAGCAGCCACAGCACATCCGACAAATAGTCCTAAGCATAGTGCAATGATCATGCGATTAATGAGGAGCATAAGGTCGCTCCATTTCGATGGAGCTGCACTCGCACTCTGCATGATCTTCGTGTCGTTGCCTGTATTGAGCACAAGGCCAAAGACCCAGTCCGTATTCCGCAAATTGCAGCCACGTAGCAGCACATTTTTCACCGACAATGGCATGACCTCAACGCCGCAGCCATCGCCCACCGTGACTTCAACTTTGCCAGCAAATTTGTTAATGTGTGGATTCGGCTGTTCGCATTTGACAACGCCACGGAGCAAGGCGAGCTCTGCGGCATTCGACAAGGAGTTCATGGTCGCAGCCACCGCTTGTCGTAGCTTGAGATTCGTTTCTCCATCAAGACTCTTGGTCTCAACGTAGCAAATGCCGCTAGGAGGTTCTCCCACGGGCTCAGCCACGGCCAGCACAAGCACATCAGCTGGAATGACTTCACGATTGCGAATCTGTAAAAAGTCACCCACTTTAATGTCAGCCCACTTTTTATCGACCGTCTTCCCATCGTGGACGACGTGGCACGTAGCTCCATTGGCTTCATTGTCGGACGTATGACGTCGCAAGTCTTCCATGACGGCAAACACGGCGTCAATTGAAATGACAAAGAATAAAACGGGCGCATTCGTCGGGTATCCGTACGTGTTACTGATGCTCGGGATACTTTGCAAGACGCAGACCATGAGGAAGAAAAAATTGGCCACTTTGGAAAAACTTTCCTTCAAAAATTTCGGTAAAAACGTCACAATTGAGTACTTGGACGTCACGACGAGATTCGAGCACTTGTCAAACATGGCGTTGCCTGGTGCATAGTTAAAATAGACTTCGCGTAAGACTTCGTCTTCGGACTGCGCCGTGCCACTGACGAGGGACTTTGTGTGTTGTGACGAATAGTCCACGAGCTCATCTTCGTCTGCTATGGGCTCCGTCTCCGTTCGCTTGATCTTGTGTTGTCCTTGTCGAGGCGATTGTAGCAATGCAGGACTTCCCAAAGTGTTGTATTCACTGATACTGGCACCTAAAATGCTGTCGCTTTGCTCGGACGTCGAGACGGCAGGCGCAGCGTTTGCACAAAGTGCTTCTTCATCTTCAACACGTGATCCACGAAAGATGCGCGACGTGCTGCGCTTGGCCGACATGACACAAAGCGAGTAGCTACAGCTATAGAGCTCAAGCTCGTGTCAAGACTAGTGTCGGGGGTGTCTACCTATTTAGGTGTGAGAGAGTGCGAGAATAGCGCAAAATAGACTGGCTAGACCGTTGAATTGGCTTGTCTCTTCACACAATGCCCGGCTGAAGGCCCAAATTAGCCGTAAATAAACCCCATAACCCTACCCTCACGTGCTGAAATCACGATGGAAAAGCCATTTCAAGGAGCGCTATTTTAAAGTCCGCTATCGAGGACGACGACTTGACGGGTATATGCTATAGTGATCACAGGCAAAGCATGTTGGCTACGAGCTGGGCCTCTCTCGCTGTGTATATGAATGATTGGTTCCTGGTTGTCAAGCGCTAGGTTTCGTGGTGTCGGTGATAAGGTGTGTATGTATATGTATATATGTATGTATGTATGTGTGCCTCTTTCATGTTCGTCTCCTTGTGGCTGGCATGAAGGAACTTTACCGAAGTGGTTTAGCGAAAAGCGACCGGCAGCATAAGTCCTTGGAGAAATCTTGTGCTGATCTTGGGGCACCATTTGTATCACCGATTCTTACGATCAAACCATGCGCTGCCGATCGTGACTTTGACGCGTTTGTACAAGACATAGAAAGGGGACGTGGACCAGCAGAAGCGACTTTAACAATATATCGATCGTGAACGGATCGAAATCATACTGCCATCTGCGCGGCTAACAAGGTTACAGTCGCCAGAATGGCCACAATTCGCAATCTCTTCAGTGTGAGTTTGCAACTTGTGACGGCGCCACATGTCCTGGTCACATCTTCTGGTCCAAGAATCCGATAGAAAAGTTTGGTTGGCGAGATGGCCTTTAGTCTCGGCGAACAAGATGCAATTGCTAACGGATTGGAGACTGGTACGACTTGATACCAGCAAGAGTGACCTAGTGAAGCTCCCTCGACGCATATTGAAAGCAATGGCACGCAGAAACTCGTTCGTTGCGATGGCCAACAAGCAGATTCCTTGCAAATTACGTCCTTTATCGTGACGAGTGTACAATTTTCTTCTTCTTTTCTCTGCAGTTCTCAAGATTTGACACAATTAACGTCGTCGAAAAACTACTTGCGGAGTCAGCAGTGAAGTAATGGCGGCTCTTGACTTGCTTTAAGGTCATATGAAGCACCCCCAGATGCTTCGTCAGGTTCATTAAGGCGTCAATCTTGGTCAAGTGTGCACCATCATGCAAAAACTTTGGAATTGCTTTGCTAAGACCGACTTTTACTTCTTGTCCAAAAGAGGATCAATCATAAGATTACCGTAAAGGTGATGCATCGTGTGATGCTCGGTATCTAAGACTGACCTCCACGATTGTATCTGATACTCACTCTGGCGTACCTGACCGTGTACCTCGTTCTAGAGCACCTTCGGTATGTTACAGACGTTGCACTAGACGTGGTCGCTTTTTCACTACAGCTGTACTTGAAGATATAGTGCCTACGATATCAAACAGGCGAAAGCGTCTAGTGGTACTGCAAGTGAAGCATCCTTGTCCACTGGTTTACACAGAAGTGTAGAGAAGAACTTTACATTGCTCCACAAGTACTGCAACTGCTCTAGATGCGTCTTAAGGGCATCGCTACACGGCCTAGTTCTCTTTCGATCGTTGTTGCATAATGACCGCAATGAAGGTGGCGAGAGCGACTCGAGCTAAGAGACGTGACAACCGCCAAGATGTTACTTCGTCTATTGAAAATCGACGCAATCCAGGGCAGATCCGCGATCGAGAAGTGAGTGACTCATTTGGATCAGCATCAACGGACAGCAGAGACCAAGATGGACCATTCAAACCAACAATTAAGTGGACAGTCGATCATGCAGAAAAATGGTCAATGCAAGCACGAGGTTTGTTCCTAGGTGGATACTTTCTCGTGATCACTTTTGCTTCGACTGCTCTTCACTACGCGTCCGCCCTTCATCCGTCCCTCCTCGTTCAGCTCGCTCTTGAGCAGCGCCAGCATGTTGATCGCTGCGTTCACGTCGCGGTACCAGTACTTGACGCTGCACTCTCTGCGTGGTCACAGCGGAGCACTCGGAAGCATTTCTTAAGCTTTCGCAAGGGGTCCACAGCCATAGTCACCTTTACCTTCACCGTCACACCCTAGCGCGTCCTCTTTTTCCGCTCCTTCTTATCTTGCGTAGATGCACGGCATTTAACTGACAAAAGCGTCTGATTGCACTGCGACCAGAGCTTGCTCGTCATGAACACCACCGCCACGCGCTTCTGCAACGCCTGAGTCAACAGGCGTATGTCCTCATTATCATCGTGCTCACTCCAGTCCCCGTACGCCACGCACATCTTCATGCTCACCGTCGGAAAAGTACAGCAGCCGCTCCAGGGACTTCGTGCAGCTCTCGGTCTTGAACGACGGCATCTCGTCAAGGATCTTCTCGTGCGTCCTCGTTCTAAGCAGTGAAGTCAGCCATATTCCAACTGGTCAATCTTTCTTCCTTTCCTCTTATTCTTCTTGCGCAGTGCCTCCCTTGCTGCGGACAACGAGCCTCTCTCAAAGCAGTACACAGCGCCTGCATCTAGTCCAATGACGACGTCTGGCACATATCCAGGAGGAACAAAAGGACTCGCGGAAGAGCCCTGGACTTGCTGCTTGACGCGCACACGAGGTCCATACAAAATCGACGCGTTGAGCTTAATGTGCGCTCTCGTCTACGTCGTGGACACAAGAAACAGACACAGCGAAAACGTCCTTTTCGTTACACACCTTCGCTGTCGAACCTCGACAATAGTCGAGCGTAGATTGCCAGACCATTTCCTTGAACACGATTTGGCCACGGAATCCACTGCGCGCTCCATCTGGCGTAAGAATATCTCGCATCTGCAGCACTTGCACCATATCCGTCTCATCGGCACTCTCGCACGCACGTATGCTCGCATCTACGAGGTTATTGGTGAGATTGCTACCAAAGCTTTCAAATGTGATCAGCACGTAGAGTTGAAGGCGTTTCTCGAAGTACTCGCGAATCATCACACCAGCGTTAGCCATCATTTGCTCCGGATCAACAGCGATCAAAGGAGGTCTTATCGGGAAGAAAGAGACTGTTCTCTAGACATTGGGAGGGTGTAAAGGCCAAGTCTCCTGCTGGATCTGTTTCAGCGTATGAGCGCTGCGTGTTGACGCAGGCAAAACAACACGTGACGCTAGAGTCACGTGATCCCCAAGAGATTGGCAATGAGGTGGTACTACTCAAGGTCTTTGAAGGACGAGAATTGCCGAATGTAGCAGGGACACATCCACGTGCTTTCCAGTGTCTTCATTGTGGATGGTGATTTTATTCAAAAATTAACAGCGTCTGCTGTCGATGCCTGTTCTTCAAGTGCCTTTACCTCATACTCCATCGCTTGTAGCCACTTTTTGTTGTGCGTGCTCGTCATGAACTCATCATATGCGAGCGCTTATCATTTGTCTTTCTCTATAGTAAAGCAATAGAGCGAGCTGCATTGGCTCTCAAAGCTGCTGAGGTTGGAAGAGCCACGGCGAAGGTTTGAGTACTCGTATACATAGCGTACATCATCGCTGTATCCAGGGGTACTCTCGTTGCACTCTTATGGACAGGTTGAGCGGATGGTATAGCAGCACAAATCAAACACTCGTCCGCTCGCCGTGATTAAGCGTGTTTAACGGTCTCTTCGAAATGCATGCTCTCCATGTCAGAATCACCACATCACAGGAACGGCACAAACGTCCACTGCAGTGTATGATTCCTGCCTCGTCCAGCATCCGTCACCATATAGAATCTTCCAGCGCTGAGGCTGGCAGCATTCAAAGGTGCCCACCACGCCATGATGGACGGCGCAAGAAGTATCTGCGTGATGTCTCCATATTCGACAATCGATAAATAGTCGAAGAGCTTTGACGATGGAATTCCTCCGAGAGTTGACATTGACCGCAACGACTAGGCCTGAAAACCAGGCTCGCAATGCAACGCCAGACGCAGCAGCATTTGCACCCTGTGGAATAGGAGCACCAGCAACTCCAAGACAAGCATGCAACGTCGTATCGTCAACCCAGCCAATCGCAATACCAGGATCGTTGATATCACCAACTTCCATTCGCTGCACCCATTCAGCCCAAGTCGTATCACTACGCGAGTCTTTGTCGTCGGAATCCTTCTTATATTTTCCTTTGGAGGCTGTTCTCTTGTTTTGCCTTGGTCACTTTCTCGCGTCCTTTTCCTTGTCGTTCTTGTTTGTTGTTGCGGTGAAACTTCTACCAAGATGTGATTTCTCTCTTCTCCAAGCTCGAATGCCGATCCAAACAACTCCTGCTTCGTAAGCTTCCATGATGGGCGCATTCTCGTGTATTGCTTGTCGATCTCGCCCCGTACGAAACTCTCCACGTTTTCGTCGTGTTTCAACCACGCACCGTTCTTGTGAGCCAAGTACAGCGTCACGATGTTTGACGGAACAGAGTGCTGTTAAGTGCTCAAGATGCCAGCGATAGCCTCCTGCAGCGCGCTCATTTTCGCATCACGTACAATCTTGACGAGAAACACAATTGCTTCGCCATACACCGCGCACTTCATATATTGCTGGGCATTCTCTGACGACTATTATCGAAAATCAACCACGACTTCACTGGCTTGTCTGAATCAGCCTCTCGACGAGCGGAAACAAGTTGATCGCCATATCGGGCTGAGTGAAGCCTTGGGGAATAGGAGCTTGCCCGACGAGGCCCAACAGACGGCGCGAATTGAAAGTTACATCTGTCGGATTGACGATAGGAATCGGATCCATAGGCGGAAGCGGGTTTGCTGGATTATCCACCATGTAGAGCTTGTACTGACGAACCCGCTGGTGATAGACAAATGCAGAGAATGTATTCGACACCGGGGTATTGCCTCCATTGATCCGCTTTTCGATTCAAATACGGCCATCCCCGTGAGACGCCCACTTCCACCTTCAATGTGTGGTATTCGTTCCACGTCATTCCACCGGGACGAATGGCACCAATACCAGGAGCAGGACCGAAACTGCAATCGGCCTCGAGTTTTCGGAAAGCTGTCCACGTAACTCGATGCACGCAACATCAAGTGATCATCGTACGTACCCGTCGCCCTCAATACGGCCGTGTTCAGCAAGCCGCAGTAGCCATCATGAACGCCAGATGGAAGTTCGACAGTGTAGATTTCACCTTTTACAAATGCCATCGCCCTCGACACCAGTGCTTGATTCTCCGACTTGACATATCGCTCCCAGTTCTCTAACGAGGCGCAACAAGTTTAAGAATGTTGGTCTTGTCCGCTCGTCGTCCGCTCTTCCTTTGCATATAAGAGCATCGAGCGTACCCCTAGACTCCCTTAGAGACAGCGATGATGTACCATATGATGCGGTCTCTCATATTTAATCATTACTGCCTTTTTTCCCGTTAAGTATCTCTTTGCCGCTACTTTATCACACCAAGCATCTGGAACAATCTCAAACATTCTGGAATGTTGAGATGCTTTCAAATGGTTCTAGTTTAGTTATCAAATTGCCAACAAGATCAATCAACTTGTAGTCATGTTAGCCCGATCTCGCGCTCATATGCGGCTGCGCATGTCTTCGTCTTGTATGCTTAGTACTCGACGTAGTCTGTCATCCATAAGTGGTCAGTCACAACCTTGGATTAATCCACAGAATGTACCACAGGGTGAAAGTCTCAAGAAATACGGTCGAGACCTGACAGAGATCGCTAAAGGTGGCAATCTCGATCCTGTCATTGGTCGAGAAGATGCGATTCGCCGCGCGACTCAGATTCTATCACGACGTACCAAGAATAATCCAATTCTGATCGGTGAACCAGGTGTCGGTAAGACTGCCGTGGCTGAAGGACTGGCTCAACGAATCGCCCTGGGCGAAGTACCCGACAGTCTCAAAGACAAGCAAGTGGTCGCCCTCGATCTGGCTGCGCTTGTAGCTGGAGCGAAATTTCGTGGTGAGTTCGAAGAACGACTTAAGGCCGTACTTAAGGACGTAGACGATAGTGATGGAAAGATCATTCTCTTTATCGATGAGCTTCATACGTTGGTGGGAGCAGGAGGCAACGAAGGATCGACGGATGCTGCAAATATGCTCAAACCAGCTTTAGCTCGTGGTGCATTGCATTGCATGGGAGCTACGACGCTGGACGAATACCGGAAATATATTGAAAAGGATGCAGCACTGGCGAGAAGGTTCCAGCCCGTGCTCATCTCGGAACCAAGTGTGGAAGATACCGTGACAATTTTGCGTGGCTTGAAAGAAAAGTATGAAGTGCATCATGGCGTGCGAATTGCTGATAGTGCTCTCGTGGCAGCGGCAACCCTCGCTAATAGGTACTTGACGGAGCGAAAGATGCCGGACAAAGCTATTGATTTGATGGACGAGGCAGCATCACGTCTTCGCTTGCAGCAAGAGAGCAAACCCGAGCCAATTGAGAAACTGGACCGCGAAATCATTCTACGTCGTATTGAGATTGAGGCCTTACGCAAGGAAAAGGATGCGTCCTCGAAGAAGCGGATGGCTGCGCTGGAAGAAGAAGTGAAGAAAGCTTCGGAAGAGCTGCGGGTGCTAAGCGATGAGTGGAATGCAGAGAAACAAAAGCTGGAAGAGATGCAGCACGCAAAGCGCAAACTGGAAGAAGCGCGTCGTGACTTGGTTGCGGCACAAAACGCAGGCAATTATGCACGCGCTGGAGAGCTCGTGCATTCGGTGATTCCGAAGCTTGAAGCAGAAGTGGCTCATGAGGAGCAGGAAGAGGAAGAGGTCAAGAAGGCTGGAAAAAGTAGAACGGCGCTTGGTGATGCCGTGACAGCTGATCACGTGGCGGAAGTAGTTGCTCAGACAACTGGGATCCCTGCCTCGACGCTGATGGAAGGGGAGAAACAACGATTGCTTAAGATGGAGGACCATATCAATCAGCACGTGATTGGCCAGGAGGAAGCTGTGAAGGCCATCAGCAATTGTATCCGCCTTGCACGCGCAGGACTTCATGCACATAACCGGCCACTTGGTGTATTCATGTTCTTGGGTCCAACTGGGGTGGGCAAGACCGAGTTGACCAAGTCTTTGTCGCAATTCCTGTTCCAAACCCCTCAAGCGCTCACGCGCATCGATATGTCGGAGTACATGGAGAAATTCAACGTGAGCCGTTTGATTGGCGCACCAGCCGGATACGTTGGCTACGAAGAAGGTGGCCAACTAACGGAGGCTGTGCGTCGTCGGCCCTATCAGGTGGTCCTCTTTGACGAGTTTGAGAAAGCACACCATGACGTGAGCAACATCCTGCTTCAGGTTCTTGACGAAGGTCGATTGACTGACTCACATGGTCGTCTTATTGACTTTCGTAATACGGTCATCATCCTCACGAGCAACTTGGGCTCTGAAATTCTTGCTGGACTGCCAGAGGGTGCTCCGAGTTCCATGGCCGAAGCTGATGTCATGAACGTTGTACGCTCTCACTATTCGCCAGAGTTTTTGAATCGTATTGATGAGTTGGTGCTGTTTAATCGCTTGAAGCGCGAGGACATTCGATCCATTGTCGATTTGCAGTTGCGTCAAGTGGATGATTTGCTAGAGGAGAAGGAGCTGACCATGAAGGTGGATCCTAAAGCCGAGGACTGGCTTGCTGAAGCAGGCTACAGTCCGCTCTACGGTGCTCGGCCACTAAAGCGTCTAATCCAGCAACACGTTCTCAATCCAATGGCTGTGAAGCTACTTGAAGGTGCGGTTGCCTCGGGTCAAGTTCTTCACGTCAAGGCAAATGCTAACTACGCTGATGAGCTTGGTAAGAATCCTAAGACAGCAAAGCCCCTTCTTGTGACAGTGGAGTAAGTAACGAATGCAAATACAAACCACTTGAACACTATGGACGTGGAAAACTGTATCTTGTTATCGAGTCTGTGTGTCGACTTGCATGTATGTATTCGGACGCGTCAATCAATGCCAAGTAGCTGCAGACTTTCAATGTCCGTGGTTGCACGATTTGCACCTCTTGTTCCACAATTGAGTCGTGTGTGCCTGGAACAAGGGGCAAGTGCAAAGTCGGCATGGTCCTATAATCGATGAACGGCGCTGACGTTGCTCCTTGTGGGTTTCGACACCTCGCATCGCGTTGTCAATTGCTTCGTAAAGAGGCCGCGCTGCTGCTGGTTGTTCCACGTAGCCACTCAGCAACTCACTCGGCTGCAAATCTCGACCATAAAACTTTCGGTTCAAATCTGAGCGTGCAGCCAGGACCGCGCCTTGCAGTGAAATACCAGCATACAATCCCTTGCTCTGTGAATAGCTGTAGTTGGCGTTCAGACCGCTCTTGCTGGCTGCCGCTGCTGCCTGCGCGGATCGACCATATGGACCCACAGCAAGATCCAGTCCTGCGCCGAGATTTACCTGTGGCTTATGAAAAACCTTGACCGCTCCTTCTGACCCAAGGATAATCATCACTTCAACCAGTTCACCGCCAACCTCAAGCCCACCACTGAGTCCAAACGTTCCAATGGCCGAGGGAGCGGACCAAGACCCATCAGGCAATTTTGCAAGCACAAGTCCCGTGCCAATCTTTCCCGAGACAAGGAATCCAGCTTTGATGACGGTCATGACGGCAAGACCGTGGGCCTTTTGCAGAAATGCCACGGGAATCGCGCGGTCAGCAGATGATCCCCAGTCATTGCGGAAAAAGTTGCCAATAATGTCGGCCGCGTTGCAGCATTCCTTCCTCAGCGAGTTTGTGCACGGGACATGGATACGACCGCGACTTTCGTGAACATTGTTGACCTGTGATTGAGCGTAGGTAGCAATCAATTCGTTTTGAAGCGGATGAAGCTGTGGAGCACACTGGATGCACACTCGCTGAGGGATTGACGCGTCATAGTTTTTCGCGCCTTCAATCTGCTTGCCAGGAGGAATCAAGAGGCGAACGGGAGAGCAAGAGCTGCACACGAATTGACCACACATACGGCTGCAACATTACACCAAGCCAAAACACACACACACACATATATACACATTCGTCAGTCCTGATGTCCTCAATGCGCCTTTGTCGCCCTCACGCCCTCACCATTGATGCCGTCGTTTAGTCACATCGAATCGTACACTGCACTTATCGCAGTTTGGATGGTCAGCGTAGCGGTTGTTGAGAAGCCCTTTGCCCTGTCCTCCATTGTTGCTGCTCTTAGCAGGGTCACTACGGAACGAGTCTGCCATGCTTGCCATTTTACTAGTAATGGACGACCGTCTCTTCCCGCTGCTCTCATTGCTGCTCTCATTGCTGCTGCTGCTGCCACTGTTGCCATAAGCCAACGCCCGATGTTGCGCATTATACTCGACCAACTCCTTCCGTCGGTCATCGTCTGGTACCAATCTCGCCAGCGTCGGCACAAAGTTCCTCGTGCCTTCATCGCCCAGTTCCGCCACGAGCGACGCATAGAACGACTGGACTTCAATCTCCTTTAGCCCAAATTTACGACAATTTTGCTTGAACTTTTTGACGCCTCGCTCATTGTCCCCCCCATTCGAAGCTCGGACCGTATTCACACATTGTTCATACACTTGTTGAGCTTCGACACCAGTCGCAGCAGGTGGCACTGGACCACAAGCAACAGGCATGACAGCAACCGGGGCGAAGCTGCTTTCGCGCATGTTGTAGTTACCACGAAAGTTGCCGCTGTTATAAGAATCAGCTGGCGGAGGTTGAGATGGAGGACAAGGTTGAGCACCTTTAAAGCTTCCTTGTGCCATTTGGTGGTACGAGGGGGAGCTCTCAGTGCGGAAAGCGGGAGGAACGGCTGCGGCAGCGCCAGCCATGGGAGCTGTGGCAGCCGAAGACGACAAAAAGGACGAGGAAGAGACGAACGAGCTATTGTCCTCAAAGCGTTGACCGCACTCGGAGCAGAACTTGCCGCCTGTGCTCTGGGCGTTGCACTTGGCGCAGACTTTGGCCATTGGAATTATGGGCGCTTTCGCAAGAGTGACAATGATCAGACGTGCGACACACGCCAACTTTTCGAAGGGATGATGACGCAATCTCTCTATCTAGAACTTTGACCCTTCTGGTCTCGAATGTCCTTTTCTGTTTCAGTACATGAGAATCCAGTTTTTCCGCGGCAATATATTGTCACTATATCAAGTATGTCGGATAGCCGAACTTAAGAGACTCGGTCATATAGACGTGCCTGCTTTAATTCCTTTGCCCACACCAAGCGCATGAAGATTGGCAAAGGGTGCGACTGCAAAGCTGTACAGTCAGCTCGGTACAACAAACTCATGAGAACTTGCAGCTCAGTACAACAGCGGCTTTTTTTACACTTGCACTTGCTGTAGCCGTGAGGTGCCACCACTTGTCTTGTCCTTGGACTAAACAACCTCCTTCTCCTTCTCTCTCTCTCTCTTTCTTCGTTTTCTTCCTTACCATTGGTTGTTACATCGTCAGGACTTCCGACGTGATACTCTATGGCGTCATTCCATTTACTAGATTTCGAGATCCAGGCGCTGTCTACTGCTGTAAGAGAAATGCGTTATCCATAGCAAGAACAACAGAGACGTAGACTGCGGCGTCGACAACGACGAAACGAAAGAAGAAGAGGAAACCACTCGCTCTAAATATGCAGAAATAAGTCGCCTAGTGTCGTAGCGATCACAATATCGTACAAAGAACTACCGTCATATCAATCGATTTTGTGTGTAGTACGAGAGTCTGAAAAACGGCACCGAGGAGTATTGCAGCAATGCCGTCGTTCAAGAGTACAAGCTATAAGTCGTATCGGAAGCGGCTGCAATATTTATGGAGCAACGCGAGGTGCCTGCTACATCGACAGGAGGCATCAGTCGACAACAACACTTTAACGTCTTTGTGTGTGAACACGCCCGAGTTTTGCTGGTGAGTGCACTGTCTTGACATTGCTAAGCTCATTTCATCAGATCGAGTCAGTGTTGGTACATCTAGGGACAGATCTACGAAGCGCAGCTCAGAAAAGGATGTGCTGGAATGATTGAATCAAGTCTCTCGTCAACGTGAAGAGCTGAGAGTGCACGAATTGGTTGTGGAAATGAAGGTAAGTGCGGTACGAGACTTTGCTCTTCCGTTTCACGAAGAGATGATGGCCTCACGCTCAAATTACCGGACACCAGCGGAACCACTTCTCTATACAAGCCGCGAGAAGATTCGAGACGGCTTTCTGAGCTTACTGCGCCAATTTCAGCAGAAGTAACACAGTTTAGTAGGTATTGAGAATGCAGATGCGACAGCGACAGCTATCGTTGCCGCACGAGAGTTGCTGACGGATGGTTGTCGTGATGGTGTTTACCAAGTGTTCTGGCCTAGGATGACTCAAATTCGTGAAATGGATCTCTAACCTACAGAAACATGCAAGTGTGTGAGCCTCAGTACTTTGTTGTTGCTTTGGCTTTTGTCACGGACTACAAGTAATTGTGGAAGCTGTGCATATCAAAAAGGTCTTTGCTTGGTTCTCAGCGCATACATTAGCAACTACTCTTAGCTACTGAAGGTTGCCCGTAAGCACGCAGAGAGCAAAGACAGGAAGAAAAGCTAAGACCAATTTTGTTGTAGTCTCAGGGGGGTACGCTGACTCTGCCTCAGCGCACTCATGTTGGAGGACTAGCGGACTTCATCTCGTTGAAGATTTGCTCGTAACGGTTAGCCACCGTGGTCTCTTCCGCCATTCCGACGAAGAAAAGTAGCTCCTTCATATACCAGGGGTGCTTCTTCTCAGCAACCATTTTTCTGAGTAACGATTCCAGCAGACGCGCAGCCACATTCTTTGTTTCTTCGACTTTTGATGCCGTGACAACCATGTGCAATACAGCTGCTTCGTTGAAAATACCAACTAGTGTGTCGATCGCAGTCGCTTTTTCTTGATGTGGGAGCAGACGTTCAAATGCATCCGCGTACCTGAACCACATTTCAAACAAGGGGTTTTTCATCAGCACTGTCGGGTCGTGCTCGAACCGCAAAGCTTTAAATGCCTGCAGTGGTGTGGTTTTCGCGTCCAGCCAGCTCTGTTGCAACGCTTGGTGTGTCTCCTTATTTGCCAAGATCTTCGCAACAATTTCGCTGCTATAGAATTGCTCCATCAACGATAACAGGGTAGTTTTCTTGCCGAGATGAGCCGTGTTGAAGTAGCTCAAGTACTTGGTGAAGATGCCGAAGTTAGGACTACTGAACACGTCCGAACCCACTTTTTCGAGTTTGAGACGTTGAAAGAGGACATCGGGGGTCATCGATTTGGGAGCCATCGATTCGGTGGCCCACGCTAGAAGTAGATCAGCCTCTAGTCGTTGGGCAATAGCCTTCGTACTCTCGACTTTCTCCGCCATGGAAAGCATCGCAGCCAAAGCATCATCAGCAAAGTTCTTACGCAGCGTTGCGATCAGAAATAATGCTTTATCTCCGACCTCCATTCTTGACGCATAGTCGTCCGTGTACTTGACCCAGTCGATGAACTGCGGACGATCAAGAAGACCTTCTACCTCGTCGAACGATAGGAAGGAAAGCACATCGTCTGGAGATTTGCTTTCGATTCTCCAGGACTCAAGTTGCTGTTGCTGAAACTTCTTGGCGATTTCTGCTGTTTCCTCGTCTTGTCTTGCGGCTTCAAGTATCTTGAACAAAGTCTTGTCGTCGAAGTGTTCCTTCAGCGTCTTGAATGACGACATGTGCGCGTCATACTTGAGATTGAAAGCATCAACGTACGTCACCCACATCATTAGCATCTTCGATGGGTCATCATTCATTGTCTGAATAGATTTGAACACAGTGTCCGATGGCGAATGAGTCAGCCAAAATTCGAGCTGGAAGCGGAAAGCATTGTCCTTCACGCCTTTGGCTCTCGTTGCTGCCATGAGCTTCTCCCCCAGTCCGTCGATTTCAAAGTGTGGCACTAATGACGATATCATTGCTGCCTCAAAGCTCGTTTCGTCGGCCGCGGCCTTCTTCTGGACCCAACCCGCAAGCTTTTCATGAGCTAAGAGCTCGCCAAGCTGCTTTTGCTCG